>UESW01005033.1:23464-50795 GCA_900491605.1 Calamus simplicifolius | reverse complement strand
ATCGTTTTTCCATAAATAGTAAAATCTGAGTTTGTCGTGGAGTCGGCTCCGCAAAAGTAAGTGTCGGCTCACCGTCGTCAGGTGTTGGCTCCCGAATACTGTAGGTGTTGGCTCCAGGATGCTCAAAAAATTAACATTCTATTCCCGCATCGGAGTCGGCTCCAGACACTGTAAGTGTCGACTCCGAAACCTTAGGTGTCGGCTTCGAAACTCTAGGTGTCAGCTCCAGGTTGTATCAAAAATCAGATTAAAATTGAATTGGCCATGGGGTCGGCTCCAGACTTTCTAGGTGTCGACTCCAAGCTCTGAAACTTTAAAATCTCTGATTTGTATTTGATTCAAAATTCATTTCTTAATTCCTTTAAATTGATCGAATAAATTTAAGTCCTGAAACACTTATAAAATCCATTAGTAATCAAATAAATATACTCAATTCCTTTGTTAATCATCAAAATCAATAAATGGATCAACAACGGGGCTCCGACGCCTTTTGTCGGATCAACGAGGTGGGTCAGCTCGCCGGTGTTGGGGGGGGCCCGCTGGGCTCGGGGCGAGCAGGTTTGTGACTGGAGCTTCTCGAAGATTCCCGACGGGTGAAGTTGGCCTCATCCGCATGGATGTACTTTTGAGCTCGGAGGAGGAGATCGGGATAGGAGCTTGGGGGCTTCTTATCCAGAGAGAAGGTGAAATAGGACGGGAGGAGTCCTCGCTTCAACGCCAACATCGCCACCGCATCGTCGAGATGGTAGACCTCGAGGGTGGCGGCCTTGAAGCGGGACACAAAGTCCAGCAGTGACTCTCCCTCCTTCTGACGGATGGAGAAAAGACTGTCGGCCACCCTTGGGATTCGCTGACAGGCATCGAAGTGTGCCAGGAGGCTTTCTCTAGCTCCCGGAAGGAGTCGATGCTGTGAGGGAGAAGGCATGAGTGCCATGCATGGGCGGCCTTCCACAGAGTAGCGGGGAAAGCCTTGCAGAGAAGGGCGTCTGAGGCACCCTGGACTTGCAACATTGCCTTGTAGCTCTCGAGATGATCGAGAGGATCGGTCGTACCATCGTACAGATCCACCTGGGAGAAATGAAACCTGGAGGGACAGGCTCCTCCAATATCCAGCGGGTGTAAGGAGGGCGAGTGTCGAACTCTTCCTCTGGCTGGTGATTGATTTTCCTGGCGAGCTCGTCGAGCCGCCTGTTGTACTCCTCCAGGCATTCCTTCACCTGGCGGCTGACTGTCGGGGCCCTCCGAGATGGCTCGGTGGAAGAAGAAGAAGAGGCAGAAGGAGATGGTGACGGGAGGTGGGACTTTCGCCTGGGTTCCTCTTGATGGTGCGGCTTGGGAGGAGATTTGTTGGGGCCGTGGTCAGGGGACCGTGGCCGCTTAGGGGGCTCGCATCGGGGCCTCCTAGGGAAGCCGGATGTCGGCCAGTCTCTCATTGAGGAGAACCTCCCCTCGCCGACTATTGACTGGCGGGGGGAGCGGTCTGATGTTGGGTCACCACGGACTGTTGTTGCTGGAGCCCATGGACCATGGCGGTGAGATTTTGGACCTGACGGGAAAGGGTCGCCAGCCGCTCCACTGTTTGATCAGCAGCCTCCGGCGGCGGGCAGGTAACTGGAGGGTCGGCGATAGGGGGATTGGCCTCTGGCTGCCTAGTTGGCGGGGGAAGCCCTGCTGGGCAACTGACGGAGAGTTCCTGAGCTTGCGTCACTACCATGGTTTCTTAGAAGAGAAGAGGGGGGGAGAGAATCTCGCCTCCTGCATCGTAGCGCCGAGGGAATGTTCGCTACCTTTTTCTTACGCCCCTCCTACCTGGCGCACCAATCTGATGATACCCAACCACCGATCTTAGACATCGGGATCAGAGCACTTCTCCAACCTTTCCTTCACCAGGTTGCCTGCAAAAAAGTCCCAAGACCGGAGAGGATTCTCCGGTGGGACCCTCCGATGCCCAAGTCAGCGATCGAGGTCACAGCTGAAGAGGGGCTCGAACGAGCCCTTTTTGATGTGGAAAAAGAGGTGAAAAGGAGGTCTCAGAGAGGAGGGATCCCTTTCTGAGAGCTAAGACCACGATTGTTGGAAGTTATCACACATACCTGTTCAGAGAGTGGATTCAACTTTTTATAGGGGTTTACATGATCACGTGGGATTCCGTGAGGAAGGAATGTCTGCGGGTTCTTAGAAGTTGTATGAATCTGGGCTAGTTGGTGGGTCCCATCCCATCAGAGAGGGAGAAAACGGCGGTTGGTGGGTTAGGTCCCATCATTCAGTGGGGCTGCTGAGTTGTTGGGTCTAGTCCCATCAACAACGTGGCCAGTGGGTAGGTGGACCTGGCGTTGTTAGGCGGCGCGAGTCAAAGAGGTGGCTCCCTGAATTGCTGGAGCCAATCTGGAGAGAACTGGAACATCTCGACCTTTCCGAGGGAGCCGAGGCTGAGCCTGGTTGACGAGGGGCAGCCGGGGCCGACCACCTTGGCCAAAAAGTGCTGGGGCAAGACAGACCGGGGACGACTGGGGCTGACTCGGTGGGCTTGGAGACGCTAGGGTCGAGAGGGGCCGGCCCGAAATGGCCGGGGCCGACTCGGTGGGCTCGGAGACGCTAGGACCAAGAGGGGCCGGCCAAGAATGGCCGGGGCCGACTCGGCGGGCTCGGAGATGCCGGGGCCGAGAGGGGCCGACCTGGGAAGGTCGGGGCCGACTCGGTGGGCTTGGAGACGCCGAGGTCGAGAGGGGCCTGCCAGGAATGGCCGGGGCTGACTCGGCAGGCTCGGAGATGCCGGGGCCGAGGGGGCCGACCTAGGAAGGTCAGGGCCGACTCGACGGGCTTGGAGACACCGGGACCGAGAGGGGCCGACCAGGAATGGCCGGGGCCTACTCGGCGGGCTCGGAGATGCCGGGGCTGAGAGGGGCCAGCCAGGAATGGCCGGGGCCGACTCGGCGGGCTTGGAGACGCCAGGGCCGAGAGGGGCCGACCTAGGAAGGTCGGGGCCAACTCGGCAGGCTTGGAGATGCCGTGGCCGAGATGGGCCGGCCTGGAATGGCCGGGGCTGACTCGGCGGGCTCAGAGATGCCGGGACTGAGAGGGGCCGGCCAGGAATGGCCGAAGCCGACTCGGTGGGCTCGGAGATGCCGGGGCCGAGAGGGGCCGGCCAAGAATGGCCGGGACTGACTCGGCGGGCTCGATGACGCCGGGGCCGAGAGGGGCCGACCTGGGAAGGTCGGGACCAACTCGGCGGGTTCAGAGACGCCGGGGCCGAGGGGGGCCGACCTGGGAAGGTCGGGGCCGACCTGGGAAGGTCGGGGCCGACTCGGTGGGCTCGGAGATGCCGGGGCCGAGAGGGGCCAGCCAGGAATGGCCGGGGCCAACTCGGTGGGCTCGGATATGCCGGGGCCGAGGGGGCCAACCTAGGAAGGTCGGGACCGACTCGGCGGGCTTGGAAACGCCGGGGCCGAGAGGGGCCGGCCCGGAACGACCGGGGCCGACTCGGTGGGCTCGGAGATGCCGGGACCGAAAGGGGCCGGCCAGGAATGGCCGGAGCGCAAAAATGTCTCGATTTTGTCGAGATTGTCCCTGCGGCAGCACGTGGCTACACCAGCCACATCAGTGTAAAAGATGAAATTAGACTTTAAAGTGGAAAGCATGTCATGGCCTTAAGCTCATAGCTCTAAACCAAAAGCCCAGGTCTAAGATCAATCCAACATTGTGTAAATATAAAATTTCGGAATTGCAAATGTCTTAAACTCAAAAAAAATGTAAGCATGTTTGTTTTAAATTTACTCCATTAAATGAAGTGAAATGTATCAAGGTCTGCAAATTTGGCATCAAGATCGATATCGGTACATTATTAGTTTGACATGGTGCAGGTTGGTATCATACATGTATCCCGTACCGAGACAAGGTATCATTCTTTTTTACTCTTAACGAAGATTTATAATCTCATGCGATAGAGGTATCTTAGTTTTTTCATGAAACGTGATGCCTCGCATCCCGTCTCATCTTGATCCTTAACCTGATACTTGCTTAGGATGCTTATTTTTTTTAAAAAAAAGATACAAAGTTTTAGTATTTTATTTAATTTTTTAAACATATTTAAACTTTAAAGTTATATTTTTATGATAAATTGGATCTATTTAAAATTAACACTATAATGTGTTATGATCGAGATGAGATGAGATGGGTTGATTGAGATTAGTTCTGAAATCTTTCTGGGATGGAACAGTCAAGATGGCCCTCTTTTTGCCAGGACTTAAATCACTGCTCTTAACCACACCATACTAGTAGTTCAGGTTAATGCCAAACAAGATGGTTCGGTTCAGACTAGTTTGGTTCATATCAAATTGAAGCTCAATATCTTATCGGTATGGTAGGGTACAGATCAATACAAATCAATATAGCAAACCTTGGTATATATCATGGAGCCTCAAAGTATGTTAGTTGACACATCACAATGTGAAGCAGAGCATTGAGTAGTACCAAGCCTATTATACTGCCCAAAGGTTGCAAAAGTTCTACACCGTGCATAACAGAACTTGACATATTTTGCATTACATGATGAGATATGCCTATATGGTACAGATTATTAATTTAAATTTCTGAGGATCTACATTAGAAAGCATCAATGCATACTAATATCTGATTTGAATAATCAAAATAGGAACAACCATACTATTGACAGGAAGCAAAAGTAATGATAAAACTTTGAAAAAGATACAGAAGAATGAAGAAACTGGGGATTCTAAAGGAGACAAGCAATTCTAAGGACTAATCTGCATTTATAGTGAGTTTTTAAACTTTGGAAGTTGTCTTCTTCTTAAGGAACTTCGTACATGAAAGAAAGAGAGAAAATAACGTGGTTCTCATAGACTTTAGAGCATTTGGTGGCACCATAAGAAATAGTTCACTGAACATCAGGTGCAGGGTGAATGAAAGGACTATACCATATCAAGATATATTTAAAGACTAAAGAGTCAAAATTGTTGCAGTGATACAAGTGAGATTCTATGATTTGGGCGTTATACTAATGTTGATCTTTATTCCTGGTCTCTTTACATTTGATATAGATTAATAATTGTTGAAAAAAAGGAAATTTCATGATGCACATGTGACTAATATTTAGGAAGAAATGCCATTGGAAGGAAGCATCCCAACATTAACAGAATCATAACATGTGCACCATATGCAATTTAATAAAGAATTAAGAGGAACATGATGATTCAGACCTCGTCTCTCTTAGCTTAATCATACAAGCAATTTTGGGATACAGATTGTGTTGAATAGAAATGAGCTGGATGAATGTGGTGAAAAGGTGCATATTGCTTAGCATTGAATAACAACTTTATAAGATGATAGTGTGACTTGTACATGGCTCATTGATTTTAGCAATAGGAAAGGCAGACACTCAGAAGTGGGCATCACAATAATGAAAATACTAAGGCTATAGTTTGGTTATAGCCAAGAGGGTGAGTTTAAGGTTGAATGCATTAGAGGAGACAAATTGTTGTGCTGGTTATAGATGAAATCCTGCATTTGTGATCTGGCGGGATGTATGCTGAAGATTAGTTGAGGCCTTCATAATGAGGGGGATTTTGTAACTGCCAAAGGTCAAAAGAGGATGGCAAGACCTAAGATAACTAAATAAAATTTTGGGCAAGAGAACTGATAAATCTTGCGTTGGTAGATAGATAACCCTCAAAAGGGGAACAGTGAGAAAGGATTTATTACTCTAACTTAAAACAAGTAGTAACTGGCTTTATGGAAACCACAATTAGCAAACCTTATCCTAAATTTGACCAATTTAAGAATCTCTCTAATGCTATTCAAGACATATAAAGGGCTTAACTAAGCCAACAGTAAGATTTGGCAGATCATATCTCACAGCTTTCATACAGGTTTCGCCAAGTAGCTTTTAATCTTTTTATTCAAATACAACACTATTTTATGGTTGATGTTTCACCAGCTTTGTGTTATCATCTGCATTACTTTGCAATACCAACTCCTATTCTTCCCTCAAGACATGTATACCTAATTTCTTATTTTCTATCTTCACCACATCAGTCGTCTTATCTTTATGCATTCTATGCATGGCCAACATTCATCAGTCGTCTTATCCTTATGCATTCTATGCATGGCCAACATTAAACCCATAGACATTATCCTCCTAAGCAATAAACCATGACACAAGTTTATATATTTTCCCTTTCTCCATTATACTCTAAGTGTTGACCCAATTATTGATTTTGATGATTAATAAAGGAATTGAGTATATTTATTTGATTACTAATAGATTTGATAAGTGTTTCAGGACTTAAAAATATTTGATCAATTTAAAGGAATTAAGAAACGTGTTTTGAATCAATTGCAAATCATAAGTTTCAAAGTTTCAGAACCTGGAGTCGACACCTAGAAAGCTGGAGCCGACCCCATGGCCAATTCAAATTTCTTCTGATTTTTGATACGGACCTGGAGCCGACACCTAGAGTTTCGGAGCCGACACCCAGAGTTTCGGAGTCGACACTTACAGTGTCTGGAGCCGACTCCGATGCGGGGACAGAACGTTGATTTTTTTAGCATCTTGGAGCCGCAGTCTTTTGGAGCCGACACCTGAGATGGCGAGCCGACACCTAACTTTTTCGGAGCCGACTCCTCGACGAACTCAGAACTTTCTATTTTGGAAAACGACTTGGAGCCGACACCTGAAAAGTTGGAGCCGACTCCAACCTGTCTGGGACGAAATTTTAAAATGCCAGATCAGCTCTAACGGTAATATTTTCTTTTTACCTAACTTCTAACGGATATATTTTGTTTCCAGGTACACTCCAACGGCTAGTTTCTTCCCAAAAATGAATTAAAGGAAATCTATAAAAAGGGGAGAAAGCCGTTTGAAAAATAACGAAAAATAGAGAGAATATTCAAATCAAAAATCCGAGAAGTCTTGAGCCTAAATCCAAGAGAAAAGTTTCAAATTCAAATCCTTCCACTCCACAAAGCTCAAAGAAGAATCCAAGGCATTCAAATTGAAAAATCGGAGGATTCTCAAAAAGAAGAAAAGCTCTTTTTGAAGATTTTCCAACTTCTCATCTGCAACATTTGCAAGAATCAAAGCTGAGGCCTGATTCAACATCTCCAAAGAGAAGAGGAAAAGAAGAAAAGCTCAAAGCCAATCTACTTCAAACAGGCTTTTCTAAACCTATTATTTATTTTTGAATATTTGCTCATTTGAGGAGCTTTGTATTATTGAAAAAACATTCTTTCTTGTTTGTGCTAGTTCAATCAAGGGGATTGAACTAGTGGAGGTTGTATACCTCGGGTCAAGCTAGATTAGCTTGAGTTTAGGGTTTTGTGCTGGTGAGCCCGGAAAACCGGCTGGGTTCGTTGTGATCCCGGGAAACAACAAGTTTGAGTTGTGATCTTGTAAAACAACTCGACTGTAATCAAGAGGATTATAGTGTGGACCCAAGTGATCTTGGGAGTGGACGTAGGTGTTGGATACACCGAACCACTATAAAATCTTTGTGTTTGCCGTGCTTCCATTATCTCTATCTCTATCTCCTTGTTTGTGCTTATATTACATTGCATTTAATTTCATCTATCTAAGCCAATAGTTTTTTTTAAAGGGTTAAATTTTTTAAAGAACCCAATTCACCCCCCCCTCTTGGGTTGCCATCTGGGCCAACAATTGGTATCAGAGCAAGTGCTCATTGTTTATTTGATCACACGATCAAGAGCTAAAGATCCAAATGGCAGCTCAAGTTGGATCTTCATTTGCCGAAGGTCATTCTACAAATAGACCTCCCTTGTTTAATGGTTCCAACTATTCATATTGGAAAGCAAGAATGAGGATATTCATTCAAGCTTCTGATTATGAATTGTGGGTGTTATAATTAATGGACCTAGTACACCCACACACATTGTTGATGGCACTATTGTTCCTAAGCCCGAAAGGGATTGGAATGATAATGATAGGAAAATGGCACAGCTCAATGCTAAGGCCATGAATGTCTTATATTGCTCCTTAGATGCTAATGAATTTAATCGAATCTACATGTAATTCCGCAAAAGAGATTGGGATAGATTAGAGGTTACCCATGAGGGTACTAACCAAGTTAAAGAATCTAAATAAATATTCTTGTTCATAAATATGAATTATTTAGCATGGAACAAACTGAAACTATAGCATGCATGTATACTAGATTCACTGATATTGTAAATGGTTTGAAAAGTCTAGGCAAAACCTATACTAACTCTGAACTTGTTCGCAAAATTCTTAGGTCACTTCCAAGGACTTGGGAAGCAAAGGTGACAGCAATCCAAGAAGCCAAGGACCTCAACACTTTACCCTTGGAGGAGCTACTTGGATCCTAATGACCCATGATTAACCATGAAGCAGCACATAGAGGAAGATGTTAAAAGAAAAAGACTATAGCTCTTAAGGCTGCAGAAAGTGAGGAGAGCTGCAGTGATAATGATGATGATGATGAGACAGCTCTTCTAGCAAGAAAGTTCAAAAAATTCATGAGAAGAAAGAGACCCTTCCACAAGAAGAAATTGGAATTAAGATGGAAGGAGAAAAAGAAAAAGAAAAGGACAAGGACAAAGAGAAAGACCCCTTGATTTGCTATGAGTGTAAAAAAACCGGGGCACTTAGATATGATTGTCCTCAACTGAAAGAAGACTTTCAAGAAGAAGAAGAAAGCCTATGTTGCAACTTGGAGCGACAGCGATGAATCCTCTTCGGAGGAAGAACAAAAAGAGGTTGCAACATTTGCTTTATGGCAAACGAGACAATGAGGTAAGTTCTGAAAACCCTTGTGATGATTTGCATTTGATGAATTATTTGAAGCTTTTAATGAACTAGTAGATGATTTTAAATTTTGAAAAAGAAATAAATCTTTGAAAAATGATAATTCAATTTAATTAAAGAAAAAGAAATCTTACTAATGAGACTAAGATGCTGAAATCTGAAAAAGAAAATTTGACAAAAGAAAAAGAATCAATTTCCAATGAAAATGATAAATTAAAGAAGGAAGTTGATAAATATAAAATATTGTTGATAAATTTACTTATAGTTCTGAAAAACTTAATTTATTGTTAAGTAATCAAAGAGCTATATTGATAAGGCTGGATTAGGATATAGACCTAACATAAAACAAAAATTTGTCAAAAACTTTTTTAGAAAAGAACAAAATAGAGATAATGTTACATGTCATTATTGTAACAAGAAAGGCCATAAATCCTATGAATGTAATGCAAGAAACAGTAACAAAAAATTAATAGTAAAGGAAAGAAAATTTGGGTTTCCAAAGGAACAATTTTTATGCTACTAACCATGAAGGACCCAAGAAGGCTTGGGTACCTAAATATAAGACTTAATTATTTTTGCAGGAGTGTCTTGCGGCCAAAAGATCAAAGCGAAAGTGGTATCTCGATAGTGGCTGCTCAAGACACATGACGGGTGACAAGGATCAATTCATCACCCTTGAAAGCAAAAGAGGAGGAGTTGTTACGTTTGGTGACAATGGCAAAGGCCAAATCATGGGGTTTGGTAATATTCAAATAACTCCCTCCACATATATTGAAAATGTCTTATATGTTAATGGTTTAAAACATAATCTTAATTAGTATTAGTCAATTATGTGATAAAGGTTTTAAAGTATCATTTGAAGCATCTATCTGCACAGTTTCTAATCCCATTGATAATAGCATTGTTTTTATTGGAAATAGAAATGGCAATGTATACTTGATTGATTTAGACAATTTGTCTACTAGTAATCATTGCTTAGTTGCTAATAATGCTAATATGAATGAGATTGGTTGGTTATGGCATCGTAGATTAGGTCATGCAAGCACACACCTAATTTCAAAATTAATTAAGAATGGATTTAGTAAAAGGACTTCCACAACTAGATTTTGAAAATAACAAAATTTGTGATGCATGTCAATTTGGAAAACAAACTAGAAATTCTTTCAAAACTAAAAATATTGTTTCCACTTCTAGGCCACTTGAACTACTTCACATGGATCTTTTTGGACCTACTAGAACCACAAGTCTAGGAGGAAAGAAATATGGTCTTGTGATTGTAGATGATTACTCTAGATACACTTGGGTATTGTTTTTAGCTCATAAGGATGAGACCTTTCCATTATTTTTGAAATTCTTCAAGAAGGTCACAAATGAGAAAAACAACACCATAGTGTCTCTAAGAAGTGATCATGGCACTGAATTTGAAAATCATTTATTTAAAAACTTTTGCATAGAAAATGGCATTCATCATAATTTTTCAGCACCTAGAACACCACAACAAAATGGAGTAGTTGAAAGAAAAAATAGAACCTTAGAAGACATGGCCCGTACCATGCTATGTGAAAGCAACTTACCAAAATACTTTTGGGCAGAAGCTATAAACACGGCATGTTACATTCTTAATAGAGCTTTAATTAGGCCAATCATTAAGAAAACTCCTTATGAACTATGGAATAATAGAAAACCAAACATAAGTTACTTTCATGCATTTGGTTGTAAATGTTTCATTCATAATAATGGTAAAGATAATCTAGGAAAATTTGATGCAAAATCTGATGAAGGCATTTTCTTAGGATATTCAACATCTAGTAAAGCCTATAGAGTATTTAACAAGAGAAACTTAATTGTAGAAGAATCTATTCATGTAATCTTTGATGAATCTTTAGCATCAAGTTCCAAAAGATTGATGATGAGGAAGATACAAACATTCTAGAAAGAGACATTGAAAAATTAAATATAGATGTATCTTCAGATCATGAACAAGAAGCTAAAGATAATGATTCTCCTAGTGTTGATGTTGTTGATGCAAATCATAATGATATAGATCTTCCTAGAGATTGGAGATATGCCTATGGTCATCCAAAAGAATTAATTATAGGTGATCCATCTCAAGGAGTAAGAACTAGATCATCAATGAGAAACATCAATAATCATCTTGCATTTGTATCTCAAATTGAACCTAAAACTATTGAAGAAGCAGAAAAAGATAATAATTGGATGTTAGCTATGCAAGAAGAATTAAATCAATTTACTAGAAATAATGTTTGGACTCTTGTAGATAGACCTAAAGATCATTCTGTTATAGGATCAAAATGGGTATTTAGAAATAAATTAGATGAAAATGGCATAGTAATTAGAAACAAAGCTAGATTAGTTGCAAAAGGATATAATCAAGAAGAAGGAATTGATTTTGATGAAACTTTTGCACCTGTAGCTAGACTAGAAGCAATTAGATTATTACTTGCATTTGCATGTCATATGCATATCAATTTATTTCAAATGGATGTTAAAAGTGCATTTTTAAATGGATTTATAAATGAAGAAGTTTTTGTTGAACAACCACCTGGTTTTGAAGATCATGAATTTTCAAATCATGTTTTTAAATTGCACAAAGCACTATATGGTTTAAAACAAGCACCTAGAGCTTGGTATGAAAGATTAAGTAAATTTCTGATTGAAAATGATTTTATAAGAGGAAATGTTGATAAAACACTATTTTTGAAAAGAAAAGACAAGGATTTATTAGTAGTACAAATATATGTTGATGATATTGTATTCGGTGCTACTAACAATTTGTTATGTCAAGAATTTGCTAAGTTAATGCAGGTGAGTTTGAAATGAGCATGATGGGAGAACTCAACTTCTTCCTAGGACTTCAAATCAAGCAAAGCAAAGAAGGAATCTTCATCAATCAAGCCAAATACACAAAAGAACTTCTCAAGAAGTTTGGAATGGAGTCAATCAAACCACTTGGAACTCCTATGAGTCCTTCATGCAAATTGGACAAAGATGAAGATGGTAAGAAAGTAGATCAAAAATATTACAGAGGTATGATCGGATCTCTTCTTTACTTAACAGCTAGTAGACCAGATATCATGTTTGCTGTATGTCTATGCGCTAGATTTCAATCTGAACCTAAAGAATCTCACTTAATTGCTGTAAAAAGAATTTTAAGATATTTAAGTGGAACTAAAAATGTAGGTTTATGGTATTCTAGAGACTCAACATTAAACTTGATTGCATATTCTGACTCTGACTATGCTGGATGTAAATTAGATAGAAAAAGCACAAGTGGAGCATGTCAATTCTTAGGAAGTAACTTAATCTCTTGGTTTAGCAAAAAGCAAAATTCGGTTGCATTATCTACTGCTGAAGCAGAATATGTTGCAGCTGGAAGTTGCTGTGCTCAAATCCTTTGGATTAAGAGACAACTTGAAGATTATGGCATAACACTTGATAAAACTCCAATTAGATGTGATAACACAAGTGCAATAAATTTGACTAAAAATCCAATTCAACATTCAAGAACAAAACACATTGAAATTAGATATCACTTTATAAGAGAACATGTAGCTAATAATGAAATTTGTCTTGAATATGTTAATACTGAAGAACAATTAGCTGATATATTTACAAAACCTTGAGTGAAGAGAGATTTTGTTATCTTAGAGGTGAATTAGGGATATGTGACCCTTTGGATTGATTTTGAAACACTAAGGAATGACTATCTAGATTTCTATTAATTTCTTGATATTCCTTTCATAATTTTAAGGACAAATTATCTAGTCATCTGAGTAACTTGATTCTTCATACTCCAAAATTTTATCAAATTTTATCGAATTTATTTTGACAAGTTTCAGATGTTTGAATCTCAATTATTTTTCTCTGAAACTGTCAGTGGAGTCGACACCTCAGAATGAGGAGTCGACACCTTGTCTGTGTCGCTCTCGGTCCCTGACCTTGGAGCCGACACCCGTATAAGTGGAGCCGACTCCAGTTCGAGCGCTGACTGTGTTAGCGATTTGGAGTCGACACCCGACTTTGCGGGAGTCGACACCTGGGCGTCCCAATTTATTAGGGCAGAGTCGACACCTCGTCATTTCGTATCTTCTCAAATCCTCTACCAAACTCTTCCAAAACTCTCTCAAAGCCTCCCCATCTCTAATTCCTCTCTACCCAAGCTTTCCTAAGGATCCAATGGCACCTAAGAGAGAGGTTCGTGATTGGAGCGCCTGTGGTGACCGAAAAAGCTCCGTGAGGCGACCCGTCCGTGAGCCGTCTCCAAGCGAGGATTCCTCCACCGCTTCGGACAATCCCAACTCTTCTTCCCCTCAGGTAGATACCCTAGCAGGGAGGGTAATAAATGGGTAGAAAAGTTGACTTTGAGCTCTTTGATTCCGAAGGTTTCTCGATTGGAAGACAACTCAAAGAATTAGGCTGGGATAAAGTTTGTTCTCTTGATGTTCCTACATACCCAGCACTAGTAAAAGAATTTTACTTCAATTTATCGAGAGGTGATGGTGGTTTAGTGAGCTCTGTTAGAGGATAAACGATTCATCTTACTTTTCAAAAATTAGGAAACCTCCTAAGCATCCCCATTACCGGATTAGCAGTCGATATGCACAGTGAGAGATCAGCAGCTCTGTCGAGGATGTTAGGGAGAGAGGTTACAGAATTTGAAGAGATTAGGGCTAACCAATTGCCCTTGGAATTAAGATTACTTCATAACATTTGCAGCATGATTTTGTTCCCCAAAATCGGTCGTTTTGAGTATGTCTCTGAGCGGACATTGTTGTGATGGACAGTATATTGACCGGTCAACCTATTAATTTAGCTGCTATGATGATATTCTATATGGCCGAGGCCGAAGGGAAAAGAAGGTTCTCCTTACCTTATGGCATGATTCTGACTATGTGTAACCCCCCATAAATTATCATGGGGGAACGTAACTCTTAGTAATTACTTCTGGGGACACCTGGCATCCCGGGGAAAACCTTCTTGACGTTTAGACTTTTGACATGGCTTGACGATTGAATGCCCGATCTCTTTACCTGACCAAAGCGTTGCACTGGGGGATTATTTATATGATGGAGGGGGACTCCCTCCATCATCCTGGTACTTCATCCATCAGGTAAATTCCCTGGCTTCTAGAGAGAGAGAGAGAGCATAAGAGAGAGAAAGAGACAGGGAGACAGAGAGAGAGAAAGAGCGAGCGTGAGAGAGAGAGAGACAGCGGGAGAGAGAGAGAGTCAGCGAGAGAGAGAGCTCGGGAGGCACTGTGATGGAAACCCGGTCGTCTCCTTTGGTTCAGGCCTGGCGGCGTGCTCGCCGCCTCGCTGGGCCTGAGATCCGGCCGATGACTCCGCCGGTGCCGGAGGAGGCGTCCGGTAGGGTGGTGGTGGAGAGAGAGTAGAGAGAGAGGGCCAATTGGCCCTCCTCTCGAGCGGTGGCAGAAGTCAGTTCGGCTTCCGCCGGTTGGTTCGGGCCCGGCGGCGTGCTCGCCGCCTCGCCGGGCCCGAGCTTTGGCCTGTCACCTCCACCGGCGCCGGGCGTGCGTCCGGTGGAGGTCCGGCCGGCCATGGTGGCCAGCCGTGCTGCCGGCACAGTTCCGTGCCGCGCGGAGGAGTTTGGGAGAATGAGAGAAATTGAGGGAGGGAGAGAAGGTTTGGCGGCCGGCCGCGGCGGCGGCCAGCTCTGGCCCGGCCACCAGCGGCCGGGCCGCCCTCAATTTGGCCGGCGGCGGCCCCGGCCGCCGGCCACGTTCCCGTCCCCTGTTCGGTGAAACAGGGGATCGGGTGGTTTAAGGCTGAACCGGGCCGGCTGGGCTGGCCGGTTCAGGCCTTTTGGGCCGTGCTGTGAGTAGTTTCAGTGAAGTTTAAATCTAAAACTAAGTTGTTAAAGGATGTTATGTATGTTCCTGGCTTGGCATAAAATCTAATTAGACTTCGTTAGTTGGTAAACCAAGGTTTTTTTGTTGTGTTTGATGATAACAAATGTATGATCTGCAAAAAGCAAACCAGAAATTTGATAACCACCTATAATTGAACTAGAAATAACATGTACCCTATATGCCTGTCAGATTTTGGAAACAAGATATTGAAAGCTAAATCCATAAATGAAACTCCACTATGGCACATGAGATTTGGTCACCTAAACATCAAAAGCCTACAATACTTTGAAAACAAAAGGGTTTTGGGCCTACCTAAAATTTTGGAATCAGATGAGAAGCCTTGTGAAGAATGCATTTTTGGGAAGCAAGAAAGAGTTCCATTTGGAAAAAGAAAAGCCTGGAGAGCTGAATATCCATTGCAGTTGGTCCATTCTGATATTTATGGACCAATGAGTGTACCAACACTCAATAAAAAACATATATTTTCTGATTTTTGTAGATGGTGCAACAAGGATGACATGGGTGTATTTTCTAAAACAAAAATCAGAAGCATTTGAATTTTTGTTCGGTTTAAAACTCTTGTTGGGAAGCAATCTGGGTCTCCATTGAAAGCATTGAGGACTGATAGAGGTGGGGAATGTTGGTTTTTTCTCCATTAAGCGTATCGGTTAGATACGATTAAGGTGGTCCTATATTCTGATCTTGAGGGATTGCGTGAATTCAAATTTTGAATTCACGATTCAGATAAGAATCCCTCAACCATATTCGTTTAAAGTGACGCCCTCTGTGATGGACAGATAAGGCATAAAGGTTTATAAAACGGGTAGGTCCCTGCGCCTGGTTTCATCGAGAGAAAGTCTACACCATCGCTAAGAGAGACCGCAAGGCGTAGAAGATCCTTACCTTCATCTGAAAGAAAATCAACAGCAATGGCTGAAGGTATTTATCAATCTTTTCTTAATTAATTAGGATAAATATATTGGTCCCATATTTCCACATATATGATAGGGATCAATATATTTAATTTCAGTCTATCATTTGGTATCAAAGCGTTTAAAAAATACCTCTGTCTTGATTATTAGGATTGTTTCTATTGATATATGGATCTGATAAAATCCCTATGAAATTAACAATCTTTATATGATTTATTTGACAAAGAAGGACAAGGTATTCTTGATCTCTATTTCTCTCGTTTAGGGATAGTCCAAAGGGGAGGCTACTGGTAGTACCCTGAATTATTTCACCCAACGGGCGTACGGTAGGGATATTAGGGATGTACCAATAAGGAAGGCTGCTGTAGTACCTTGGTGCGTTTGACCGAACTACCTGCGTACCGGGAGAGTTAATAGGTCATCAAGAATCATCTGAAAAGGGCATTAGATCTGATAAACTCTTAATATTCAGTTTATTTAATTCAGTTTTATTTAAGAAAACTACCTGATAGGTCATCAAGAATCATCTGAAAAGGGCATTAGATATGATAAACTCTTAATATTCAGTTTATTTAATTCAGTTTTATTTAAGAGATTGATTAGTAAGATTTATGCCATGAAGCATGTACCTATCTGTCTCACCCTTTTGTATATAGTTTAAATAAAAGATAAATTCAAATATCTCGCATCACCATGAGATGAGGAAGCGTAGGTTTCCTTGCTTCGGATATGTGCACGGGATGAGGACGGATGAAAAACATCTCTTACGGAAAGTATGCAGACAATACAGAATTAAAAAAAAAGGCCGTGGTATTTAAAATTAGAATTAAAAAAAGGGAAGGTGCTAGCTGCTGCCAGTGCCCAAGCACTGGCTGCTGCCAGTGCCCAGCCGCGAGCGCTGGCTGGCAGCCAGCATTGGGCAGTGCCCAGGCACTGGCTAGGCACTGCCCCAGCGCTTGGCTGGGCCAGGCGCCAGCGCCTGGGATAGGTGTTGGAGCGCTGGGCCCAATGCCTGGCTGGCCCAGCAGCTTGAGTCATCTACAAAGCTGGGTCGTGCGCCCAGTCTAAACTGCAGCAGGCTGGATTGCAACAGTCTGGGCACATCTGATTCGAAAATTTTTGAGGTGATTGAGAGATTTTTTGGTTAAATTAAACTATTGGAATTAGGTGAGGATGACGGACTGTTGGCTCGTTCATTAAGTGGTTGGGCCATTAGTCTAGCCTATTTATGTTCAATTATATTTAGAATTTATGTATATAAATTTTGTGAATTATGCATGCATCTTAAGTGACATAATTGAGCATAAAATTTAAATAATGTCTAAGTGATAAATACACTTGAATAATTGAGGAGTAGCCACAGCATCCTTAATTATAAAATTATATAATAAAGTTAATAAATCACATAAATAATAGACATTAATTATAATTAATTATATGGATATAATAAAATTTATCCCATAAAAAATTTTATATTTATATAATTAATTAGGATAAAATGTCAAATTATATTTTTCTAATCTACCCACAGGAATTAGAAAGAAGGAACATAATTTGATAGTTTTATCATACAGACTTAAAGTGAATCTAATTGAATTAAAGCTTTAGCCCACAGGTAAGTTTTATGTCAGCAGATTCACTATTTATATAATTAATTAAGATAAAGTATCAAATTATATTTTTCTAATCTACCCATAGGAATTAGAAAGAAGGAACACTATTTATATAATTAATTAAGATAAAATATCAAATTATATTTTTCTAATCTACCCACAGGAATTAGAAAGAAGGAACATAATTTGATAGTTTTATCATACAGACTTAAGTGAATCTAATTGAATTAGAGCTTTAGCCCATAGGCAAGTTTTATGTTAGTAGATTCACTGTTTTCTAAATGCATGATTTACATTGATAAAGCATTTTATTAGCCTCAATTTTGATAATAAGCATGTATGTTTAAATTTTACAGTTATGTAACCTGTAAATTTCTCTGATATAAAATGTGACATACCTGAATTGAGGGGTGATAACTATAAGGTTTGGAAGGAGAGAATTCTTCTTCATCTGGGCTGGATGGACATTGATTATGCTATAAGGAAGGATGAACCATCTTCAGTAACTCGGACCAGCACTTCTAATGAGATTGCGATTTATGAACGTTGGGAGCAATCCAATCGCTTGATTACGTGGTTCAGTCGATAAGCATGAGAATGTCAGAAAGCTACTAAAGGCCATTGATGAGCAATTCAGTACTTCAGTCAAAGCTCTTGTCAGTTATGAATCTAATATGCCTGATGTTATTTATAACACATGGTGGATTGATTCTGGTTCTACAATCTATATTTGCAATACTTTGCATGGTATGCAAAACTTAAGGAAGCCAGTGGAAAGTGAGCAGTATATCTTTTCAGGAAACAAGATGCGCTCACATGTAGAAGCTATAGGGACATGCACTTTAGTTATTAGTAGTGGTTTTATTTTAAATTTGGAAAGGACCTTTTATGTACTTAGTTTTTCTAGGAATTTAATTTCAATTTCAAGACTTGTACCTTTGGGTTACTCCTTCAACTCTTCATATACTTCTTCCAGTTTATATTATAAATCTGAACTTGTTGGGAATGGTACTTTGTCTGATGGTCTTTTCTATATTAATTTGCAAAATAATACCACTCATGATGTGATGCATGTTAGGGCTGGCATGAAAAGATGTGTTGTAAATGATAACTCTTCTATATTGTGGCATCAGAGATTGGGACATATCTCCATAGATAGAATCAAGAGGTTAGTGAATGAAGGAGTACTCAATACTTTGGACTTCACTGACTTTGACACTTGTGTGGACTGCATTAAGGGCAAGCAGACCAATAAGTCAAAGAAAGGTTCCAAGAGGAGTTCAGGCCTATTAGAGATCATACACACAGACATTTGTTGTTCGAATATGGATTTTCATGGTCCAAAATACTTTATCTGCTTCATTGATAACTACTCACGATTTATGTATCTCTACTTGCTTCATAATAAGAACGAAGCATTAGATGCCTTTAAGGTGATCAAGGCAGAAGTAGAGACACAATGTGGAAAATAAATCAAAATTGTGAGATCTGATAGAGGAGGTGAGTATTATGGGAGATACACATAAGATGGACAAATGCCTGGTCCATTTACGAAGTTCCTTCAAGAACATGGGATTATTGCCCAATACAGTTTACCTGGCTCACCTGATCAGAATGGTGTAGCAGAAAGAAGGAACCGAACATTGATGGACATGGTAGGGAGCATGATTAGCAGCTCCAAACTACCTAAGTCCTTGTGGACAGAAGCTCTCAAGATAGCTGTGTACATATTAAATTGAGTTCCAACCAAGGTTGTTTCTAAAACGCCATTTGAGTTATTTAAAGGTTGGAAACCAAGTTTGTGACATGTACGCATATGGGGATGCCCATGTGAAGTGAGACTATACAATCTACAAGAGAAAAAGCTAGACCCTAGGACCATTAGTGGGTATTTTGTTGGATATGCTGAGAGGTCCAAGGGATACAGATTTTACTGTCCATCTCATACAACTAGGATTGTGGAATCAAGAAATACCAAATTTCTTGAGAATGACTTGATCAGTGGGAGTGATCAATTGCAGAGCATGATTCCTGAAAGAGAGCATTCTGATGCTCAACCTTCCACTTCAAGTGACAGATTAATTATCGTTCATAGTGCCCCTTAAGATCAAACGGGCGTTATACAACCAGTCATTGAAATTCCATAATTTGCTGATAATGAACAAGTAGATCCAATCTCTCATGAGTTACCAGAGATAGTTGAACGATCAACTCCGTCAGAGGAGGTTGTTACAACATTAAGAAGATCTACAAGAGAAAAGAAATCAGCAATTTCTAGTGACTATATTGTGTATCTTCAAGAGTCGGACTATAATATTGGAGCTGAAAATGATCCTGAAATGTTTTCATAAGCCATGAATTGTAAGGAATCTAATTTATGGTATAATGCTATGAAAGATGAGATGAATTATATGGCAGTTAATGGAGTCTGGGATCTTATTGAGTTGCCTGATGGAGCAAAAGCCATTGGCTGTAAATGGGTCTTTAAGACCAAGAAAGACTTGTTAGGCAACATTGAGCGATATAAGGCAAGACTCGTTGCTAAAGGATTCACTCAAAGGGAGGGAATTGATTACAAGGAGACATTTTCTACTGTATCTAAGAAAGATTCCTTCTGCATTATCATGGCACTTGTTGCGCATTTTGATTTAGAGTTACAACAAATGGATGTGAAAACTGCATTTCTCAATGGAGATATAGAGGAAGAGGTTTATATGAAACAACCTGAAGGTTTTTCCTCTAGTAATAATGAGCAATTAGTATGCAAGCTCAAGAGATCTATATATGGATTGAAACAAGCCTCTCGGCAATGGTACTTAAAATTTTATGATGTGATTTCTTCATTTGGATTTGTAGAGAATATCATGGATCAATGTATATACTAGAAGGTCAGTGGGAGCAAAATTTATTTTCTAATCCTATATGTAGATGATATTTTACTTGCAACCAATAATAAAGGTATGTTACATGAGGTGAAACAATTTCTCTCTGAGAATTTTGACATGAAAGATATGGGTGATGCCTCTTATGTCATTGGCATTAAAATTCAAAGAGACAGACTTCGAGGTGTTTTAGGTCTATCTCAAGAAACCTATATCAATAAAATTTTAGAGAGATTTCGGATGAAAAATTGTTCACCGAGTATAGCTCCCATAGTCAAGGGTGATAGATTCAATTTGAGTCAGTGCCCAAGGAATGACTTTAAGAGAAAGGAAATGAAAAATACTCCATATGCCTCAGCTGTTGGTAGCTTGATGTATGCTTAGGTTTGTACAAGGCCTGACATAGCATTTGCAGTGGGATGTTGGGGAGATATCAGAGTAATCCAGGTTTAGACCACTGGAGAGCTGCTAAGAAGGTGATGAGGTATCTTCAGGGTACCAAGGACTACATGCTTATGTTCAGACGGACTGAAAACTTGGAAGTAATTGGCTACTCTGATGCTGACTTTGCTGGCTGTGTTGATTCTCGGAAGTCAACATCTGGATACATATTTATGTTTGCTAGTGGAGCTGTATCTTGGAGGAGCGCCAAGCAAACTTTGATTGCTACTTCCACCATGGAAGCCGAGTTCGTATCATGTTTTGAGGCTACTTCGCATGGTGTATGGTTGAAGAGTTTCATTTCTGGGCTTAGAATTGTGGATTCTATATCTAAGCCATTGAAGATTTATTGTGACAATTTAGCTGCAGTGTTTATAGCTAAAAATAATAAGAGTGGTAGTCGAAGAAAGCACATCGACATCAAATATTTAGCCATACGAGAATGTGTTAAAGAAAAGATAGTGGTTATAGAGCACGTGAGCACTGAGTTGATGATAGCTGATCCCTTGACTAAAGGCATGCCACTACAGAAGTTTAGGGATCATGTAGACCGTATGGGTCTTGGTTATTTTATTTAATTCATTGTAATGATAAATTTTATAATTAATGAAACTCTTTTATGATTGTGATGTTTTTCACATTCAGTTATTTAGTGTACACATTTATTTGTGATGAGCATCATTAAGTTGGACCTAGAATAAACTGGGGTTTATTCATTAAGTTATATGGGTTTATGTTTGGAAAATATAATACATTGTGATACATGGTAAATAATACTCGATTTTAAGAGGGCCTATTTCCATGATTCATGCATTCTGTTTCTTACTATAGTAATAGAATATACGAACCAAGTGGGAGAATGTTGGTTTTTTCTCCATTAAGTGTACCGGTTAGATACGATTAAGGTGGTCCTATATTCTGATCTTGAGGGATTGCGTGAATTCAAATTTTGAATTCACGATTCAGATAAGAATACCTCAACCATATCCGTTTAAAGCGACGCCCTCTGTGATGGACAGATAAGGCATAAAGGTTTATAAAACGGGTAGGTCCCTACGCCTGGTTTCATCGAGAGAAAGTCTACACCATCGCTGAGAGAGACCGCAAGGCGTGGAAGATCCTTACCCTCATCTGAAAGAAAATCAACAACAATGGCTGGAGGTATTATCGATCTTTTTTTAATTAATTAGGATAAATATATTGGTCCCATATTTCCGCATATATGATAGGGATCAATATATTTAATTTCAGTCTATCAGGGAATTTACCTCTAATTAGTTCACTTTATTTTGCAAGCTCCATTGCATCCATACACAATTCACAACAGCATACACTCCTCAACAAAATGAAATTTCTGAGAGAAAAAACCGAGTAATTGTGGAAAGAGCCAAATGTATGTTAAAAGCAAGAGGACTTCCTAAATTTCTTTTGGCAAAAGTAGTGGCAATGACTGTCTATATGCTGGATATGTCTCCCACAAAATCAGTTGACAACAAGACACCGTTTGAAGCATGGTTTGGGAACAAGCCATCTGCAACACATCTAAAAAATTTTAGCTGTATTGCCTATGCTCACATCCCTGTGGTGAAGAGAAGGAAATTCGATGACAAGAGCAGGAAATGTATTTTCATTGGATATTCCACTGAAATAAAAGGGTACAGGTTGAATGATCCAGTGACAGGCAACTTAGAAATTAGCAAAGATGTTGTATTTGATGAAGGAAATGCCTAGGATTGGACTGCAAATGCTATAACTAAGCAACTGAAAATATAAAAGAAGGATGTGATCGACGTCCTTGATATCAATGAAAATAAAATCTTAGAAAGAGAAGCTAAGTCTGAATCAAATGACAATGGTGTGCAAACAAGTAGCAGTGAAATGCAAAGTTAATCTTCATCTAGAAAATTCAGAAGCTTGGAAGATATCTATGAAAGCTATCAATTGGTATGCTTGATAGCTGAATCAATGAATTATGAGGAAGCCTCTAAGCAAGAAGTTTGGAAGAAAGCAATGAAGAATGAAATAGAAATGATTGAAAAAAATCAAACCTAGGAGCTGGTTAATCTTTCGGCTGGGAAGAAAGAAATTGAGTTGAAATAGGTGTTCAAAACTAAATACAATGCAGATGGTACACTGCAAAAACACAAGGCAAGATTAGTGGTTAAAGGATATGCTCAAATACCAGGCATGGATTTCTTTGAAACCTTCTTACTCGTTGCAACATTAGAAACCATAAGAACTGTTCTTGTAGTTGCAGCACAAAATTAGTGGGAAGTTTTTCAAGCTAGATGTTAAATCGGCGTTCTTAAATGGGAAATTGGAAGAAGTGGTTTATGTGGAACAGCTAAAAGGGTTTGAGATTTATGGTCAAGAGGAGAAAGTTTATAAATTAAAGAAGGCTTTATATGGCTTGAAACAGGCTTCAAGAGCTTGGTATAGTAGAATCAACATGTATCTGTTGGAAAGAAATTTTAAGGGCAGCAAGAGCGAACCTACGCTCTATAAAAAATCTCAAGGCAAGGATGAGATTATTATTGTTTGTATTTATGTGGATGATTTAATCTTCACTAGGAATTCAGATTCCTTGATGAAGATATTTAAGCAAGAAATGATGTCCGAGTTTGACATGACAGACTTGGGGAGTATGAGGTATTTTCTTGAAATGGAGGTAATGCAAACTCCATTTGGAATCTTTTTTTCTCAACAGAATTATGCAAATGATCTGTTAGAAAAATTTTAGATGCAAAAGTGTAATCCCGCAATGACTCCTATGAATGTTGATGACAGATCACTGAAGGATGATGGATCTAGGAAACCAGATGAAAAGAAGTTTAGAAGCTTAATTGAAGGTTTAATTTATCTTACTCACACAAGGCTGGATATTATGTATGTTGTGAACTATATTCAAGATTTATGCATAATCCAACCAATCACCATTTTAGAGCAGCTAAGTGAATCCTGAAATATGTTTTGGAACAAAAGATTTGGGGATTATGTACACTAAAGTGGATGATTTCAGATTGACTAGGTTTTGTGACAATAGCTGGGCAAATTATATTGAAGATCGGAAGAGTACAACTGCATGTCTCTTGGCTTAGGAATGATTTCAAGGACTTCAAAAAAGCAAGCAACCACTGCTCTATCTAGTATAGAAGCTGAATACATTGCTTTAACAACGGCTGCATGTTGATGTATTTTGATAAGGAGAATTTTAGAAGATCTGGAAGAGAAACAAAGAGATGCTACAATACTATTTTGTGATAACAACTCAGCTATAGCATTAGCCTATAATCCCATATTTCATGGGCATACAAAGCATATAGAAATTAAATATTATTTTCTTTGGGAGCAAGTTGAAAAGGAAGAAACCAATTTGGAGTTTAGTAGAACTGATGAACAGGTTGCAGACCTGGGAGGAATCTCCCGTGGACCCCTCCCACGCGAGACGTTCTCACACGGAGGCCGGGCGTTTTCCCACGGAATCACCTCCTCTCCTCGCGAACACCTCACGTCCTTCACCGAGACATACGAAGCCTCCTTCGCATGAGGGTTTCGCGCCGTCCGTCCCACGCCCGCGTGGATCTCTTCAACGCGTGCCGAACGGCTTCGTTCTTGTTGGGATGGGAGGAAGGAAGCACCACGAAGCCGTGCAGCTTCGTTCCGAGAAAAAGGAAGCGACGGGCCTGGGAGGAATCTCCCCGTGGACCCCTCCCACGCGAGACGTTCTCACACGGAAGCCGGGCGTTTTCACACGGAAACACCTCACGTCCTTCCTTCACCGAGACATACGAAGCCTCCTTCACATGACAGTTTTCGTGCCGTCCGTCCCACGCCCGCATGGATCTCTTCAACGCGTGCAAAGTTATTTATTCGCTACTTCGACCATCTTCTCACTTGTTTCCTTCGATTTGTTAATGTCATCCCAAGTTAATTCCTAATGCACTAATTAATCTATGATTCCGTCTTCAGCGAGCATGCATGGGCTTCAAAAGTCATGAAACAACTTGGTAGCCACGGAATGCTCCAAGGTGAACTCGGTGGCCGGCTGGTGTGGGAGCAAGATTTTGGCGATTCTCAAGACTGAAACACCGTTTGCAGGCCAACAAGTCAATTTAATATTAGTGAACGCCTGGTGTTAAGCTTTTGTCCACGCTTAATTTCATCAAATTAAGAATCTTTAAAATAAAAATATTAGTGAAATGCAACCAACCACAAGCAAGTGAAATAATTGAGCTTGTTGGTGGACTGCATTTCCTGATTCCAAGTCTACATTGACTGGGAAAGTAAATTTTCTCCATGGATCATCTCCAGACTGTTCGTTCTCTTAGTAAATCACAAGAAGAATTAGTTAAATATTCGGCTCTAAAGACTTCTTTAGGAAGAGATAGAGATGAAAAGTATTTGGCCCACCCTGATTATAAAAAATAAGGTCATGGAAATTAAAATATGATGAGGATGTGGCTATCATAGAAGAGAAACTTTATACATGACCCTATAAAAGCAAAGCATATGGAGGATCCATGATATTGAAGAAAGGAACTACACCTAACTGAGGTTCCATGATCCAGAGGGAAAGGGCCCTAACCTCGAAACCCTTCCTTCTTCTCCTTCCCTCACTTTCACAAACCAAAAGGGTAGAAGACAAGAATTTTTTTTTAAAAAAAAAACTTCCTTCACTTTCACAAACCAAAAGGGTAGAAGACAAGAATTTTTTTTAAAAAACTTAAAATTGGAAGCGAAGGAAGATGTTCCCCCAAGCTTTTATTAATGAATTAGGATAAAAAATGTACAAAAGATAAGTCACAATGATGTTAGGGTATTTTTCAAGATACTATGAGGTTGAGTTGCTTTGCCATTTGAAATATTCTTTCAAAAGAAGGTAGCAAGAATTTTTCTTAAGATGGGTTAAGTGGTTTCACCTAATTGACAAAGATTTTTTTTTCTTCTAGATATGCTAGCATGTTGCTATGGCAAGTTGATACCATACCCTAATCCAAGATCTTGGGTTTTTTCCGGGTTTCTAGGATGACCCGAGAGAAGCCAAGATTTTTACAAGCAGAGAAATGGGGGAGGAGAAATACACAAACTTTATTACATCCAAGTCATTTTAAATTCAATCTATAATAAAAATAAATTAAAAAATACTAATCAATATGATTTTAAGCATGAAACATTATTCAATTGTATCAAATTTAATCATAACTATCCTCTATAAGTCTTGTATTTTAGAAGTACTATGTCATCACTTCTTTATCAATATTATCAAAAATGTAAAGGGCGAAACAATCATTCAGCCTCCGGTTATACTTTTGAATATGTAGCCGATTTTTCACCACATTCGTTATTGAAAAAGCTTCCTCGATCAATGAAAGTTATTGAGGCAGGGAGAGAGAATGTTGCCTTCACAAGCTTAAAAAATAATAAAATAAGATGTGAAAGAGAGAGGCTCTCGTCACCCATCTAAAATTCCAGACAATCATGGAAGGTTACAAATTTGATGAGGTTGTCTTAACATATAATAAAATATACCGGAGGAGAAGAAAATGTCAAGAATGGCAGCTTTTTTGTTTATTGGGAACTCCAAATATAGAATAGAACCGTCTCACGAACGGCTAGAAAGAGCCATGGAATAGAGTACAATCATAGGTCCATTACTCTGAATTGACATAGTTTATTAGGTGATTTTCTAATCATAGGGGCCGGGCTTTCTTTTGAGTACAATCATGGGGCTTGATGACCCCCACTCAAACATCTCTCCTCGGGCCCTAGTCATCCTCCAAGCTTTCCCCTTTGATTTCTGGTGCGTGGGCATTCTCTTTAGTTATTTTAGCCATTGACTGCGACTTGGATAGTTGCGATCAAATAATTCTGATTTTAAATTGCGTGTTCTGTGGGTTAGGTAAGATGCTATATAAATCGATAGATGAATAAAGCAGAGGCATCAGTTCTTCAAACTCTATCCTCCGAGTTTGCTTTACTTTTGCTGAGAAATCGGCTTTACCGTCCTTGTTGTGAGGTTCTTGAACTCACCTTCTCTTTATCATTGTATTTTGTACGTACATTATTACAATCTTCTATTTTGTTTCCCAGGAATAAATTAAATTGGGTGGTGGATGAATTACTGTTGCAATAAACTGGAATCCATGGCGGTTGCTTTATTTTGCTGCTGCTCCTCCTCCTATCCTTAGCACCGCTCATGTCCTCCTCGCGGTTGGGAAATGAGACAGACCTGCAGGCCTTGCTTGCTATAAAGAAACAGATAACACGCGAGTCCCCTGGAGCTCTGAGCTCATGGAATCACATCGTCCATGTCTGTGCCTGGGAGGGGGTCTCGTGCATCCGCAAGCACGGCACGCAGAGGATCTCAGCCTTGGAACTCGCATCTCATGGCCTCGCAGGTTCCCTCTCTCCTTTCATTGGCAACCTCAGCTTCCTCAGAAGAATCGACTTATCAGACAACAGTCTCCATGGCGAGATCCTGCCAGAGATCGGCCGCCTGCACCGGCTGTTGCATCTTGATTTGACCTCCAACTCATTTGCAGAGCTAATCCCTGCAAATCTATCCTATTGTTTAGAGCTTCAGCTGCTCAATCTAAGCAAGAACCATCTCATGGGGAGGATACCTGATGAGATCAGCAACCTATCCAAGCTTAAATATCTGTCAATTCACAATAACAACATCACATGTATGATGCCCCTCTCAATTGTCCC
The DNA here is from genome assembly GCA_900491605.1 of Calamus simplicifolius. Taxonomy (NCBI): domain Eukaryota; kingdom Viridiplantae; phylum Streptophyta; class Magnoliopsida; order Arecales; family Arecaceae; genus Calamus; species Calamus simplicifolius. The sequence continues at coordinate 23,529 of UESW01005033.1, read as the reverse complement.
ACATCGGATAATTGGGAGTTGGTTAAGTGGTTTATATGTAGTAAAGTAAGAAGGACAAGGCACCA
>UESW01005033.1:0-17039 GCA_900491605.1 Calamus simplicifolius | reverse complement strand
AAATTTCAATAGCTGGTTTAGAAAACTTAAGATCGTCCTTGAGCATAAGAGGATTCTATATATTCTGAATAATCCTGCACCTGAGATACCTAATGCAAACACCCAAAGTTCTGAGAGAGACACTTATCAGAAGTGGCTCAGTGATAGAACTAGCGTGCAGCAATGAACGATGAATTTGGTCGCCAGTTCGAGAATGCTCAGTCATAAGAAATCATTCAAGCGTTGAATGAATCTTTCGGCACACCCAACGACGTTGAAAGGCGCAAGACTAGTTGTACTATTTTTAATGCTCGAATGAGGGATGGATCTTCTGTCACTGATCATGTATTATACATGATCGAGAAGATAGAACTCTTAAGCAAGCTCGGCTTTTCCCTACATGAGCAGTTGGGAAAAGATGTGATCCTGAATTCCTTGCCTCCATCCTTTCGACCTTTCCTTACTCATTTTCGAATGACAAAGCCTACAGTCAACTACCACGGTTTGTTGGGGTTGTTACAGAACTTTAAGAAGGACAACCAGCTCTCTAATGGTTTGGTTAATGTGGTTGAAGGATCTAAGGTAGGGCATCAACCCTTTGGAAAGGGAAGAAGAAAAAGAATAAGAAAAATGTGCAACATGCTAGGACATCTATAAGGGGTCAGATGCAGAAGAAGAAAGTTGATAAAAGTCAAGCTGAATGCTTTCATTGCAAGATGCAAGGGCACTGAAAAAGGAAGTGTCCTCTTTACATTGCCACACTTGATCCAAACAGGCCAAAGAAGAAAAAGGGGTAAGATATTGCTCAATAAGGTATTTATATGATAACACCTTGTAATTTTTCTATATATGATAATCAGACCTGGGTATTGGATATCGGGAGTCCTTTTAACATTTGCAATTCATTGCAGGGACTACAGGTCACTAGAAGATTTGAGGACAATGAAAGTTTTCTTAATGTCGGCGATGGAAGATTAGTTCCAGTTCTGGCATTAGGAGTTCTTGAAATAGTTTTCAATAGAAATGTTATTGTACTAAATGATTATCATTTTTGTCCAACCTTCTTGTTGAACGTAATTTTTGTAGGCCTTCTAGCCAAAAGTCATTATGAAATTTCAATAAAGGATGTTACTTTGAATATCATTATGAATGGAGTCACAATGATTGGCCATTTATCTAATGGCATTTATATATTATCACAGTTTGTGAATGTAGTGTACAAATCAAGTAAGCGCCCTAAAATAACTGATGTCACAGATATTTATCTTTGGCACCATCGGCTGGGTCATATCAACAAGAACAGATTAAACAAGTTAACTCAGGAGGGCATCCTTCGAGTTGATGATTGTAATCATTAACTACCTGTGAATCCTGTCTTCTTGGTAAAATGATTAAGTCATCTTTTACTAGAAAAGGTGAAAGAGCCAAAGAGCTATTGGGTCTAGTACATACTGATGTATGTGGACCAATGAGCACTTGTGCCAAAGGTGGATATTACTACTTCATTACTTTTATAGACGACCTTTCTAGGTTTGGTTATGTCTATCTTATGAGACATAAATTTGAGTCATTTGAAATGTTCAAACTATATCATAAAGAAGTAGAAAACAAACAGGAAAATATTAAGACCCTTCGATCAAATTGAGGAGGCGAATACCTTTCAAATGACTTTGTGACATATCTAAGGGAGAATGGGATTCTCTCCTAATGGACTCCTCAGGAACACCGCAGCATAATGGTGTGTCGGAAAGAATGAATCAAACTCTGTTAGACATGGTTTGGTCCATGATGGGTTTTGCAAGCTTGCCAATATCATTTTGGGGATATGCATTAGAATCAGCTTGTTATATTCTCAATAAGGTTCTAAGTAAGTCTGTTTCTAAAACTTCACATGAGATGTGGTATGGACATAAATCGGTTATCACCTCTCTGAGAGTCTGGGGGTGTCCGGCTTATGTGAAACGTGCAAAATCAGACAAACTTGAACCCAAATCTGACAAATATTTTTTTATCGGCTATCCAAAAGAAACCAAAGGATATTACTTCTACAATACTGAAGAATAAAAGTTGTTCATTAGTAATAGAGCAGTTTTTCTTAAAAATGAGTTCCTTAGTGAAGGAAACAATGCTCTAATATTGAACTTGAGAAAGTTCATCAAGTAGAAGGAACAACACAAACCAGTGAACCCTTAGAATATGAGTTGATTAGATCAAACTCAAAACTCATTTTAGATGCGCCATTAAGATGATCTGGTAGAGTACCACATCAACCGAACAGATACTTAGGTTTCTTAGTCCAGAACGAGGATCCTATTGAGCTTGATGAGAACAACGAGGATCTGATCACCTATATAGATGCTATGCAAAGGACTGACCTTGATAAATGGCTTGATGCCATAAAATCCGAACTTGATTCCATGAAAAAAATAATATATGGACAATAGTTGACCCACCCGAAGGGATAAAACCCATAGGGTATAAGTGGGTTTTCAAGAGAAAAAGAGGCGCAGACGGAAAGGTAGAGACCTACAAAGCACGTCTGGTTGCCAAGGGGTATCGTCAACGTTATGGTATTGACTATGACGAAACGTTTTCTCCTATGGCAATGCTGAAATCCATTTGGATTATGCTAGCTATAGCAGCACACTTAGATTATGAGATTTGACAGATGAATGTTAAAATTGCTTTTCTAAATGGTAATTTAGAAGAACATGTGTATATGATACAGCCTGAAGGTTTTATATCTGAAGATGAGTCTAAAGTGTGCAGGCTACAGAAGTCCATTTATGGACTTAAGAAAGCATCTAGGAATTGGAACATACGATTTGATAATGTGATCAAATCTTATAGCTTTGTTAAGAATAAAGAAGAACTTTGCATTTATAAATGGGCTAACGGTTCCGTTATTGTATTTCTTGTATTATATGTGGACAATATTCTCTTAATCGGGAATGATATCCCTGCATTATAAAGAATAAAGACATGGTTATCATCACAATTCTCCATGAAAGATCTGGAAGAAGCCTCCTACATCCTAGGGATGAAGATTTATAGAGATAGATCTAAGAGGATGCTTGGTTTATCCCAATCTACGTACATTGACACCGTGCTAAAGAGGTTTAGCATGAAGAATTTCAAGAAAGGCTATCTTCTGATAGACCATGGAATTCATCTTTCTAAGAAGGATTGTCCGACAACTCCTAATGAAAGAGAACATATGAGTCAAATTTCATATGCTTCGGCAGTGGGATCGATTATGTATACCATGACATATACAAGACCAGATGTGGCATACTCACTAGAAGTAGTGAGTAGATACCAATCTGATCTAGAAGAAAAACACTGGCAAGTTGTTAAGACAATCCTTAAGTATTTGAGAAATACAAAGGATCAGTGGTTAGTCTATGAAAAATCTGATTTGAAACTTGTTGGATATACTGATTCTAGTTTCCAATCAAATCATGATGATAGCAAGAGTGTGTCGGGTTTTGTGTTTATCCTAAATGATGGAGCTGTTTTACTGAAAAGTTCCAAGCAACATACAGTGGCAGATTTAATGTGCGAGATAAAGTACATCGTTGTATCAGATGCCGCGAAAGAGGCTATGTGGCTGCGAAAGTTTATCTCTGAGCTTGGAGTGGCACCTTCCATAGATGGACTAGTCCTGTTGTAGAGTGACAGCACTAGTGCCATAGCTTAAGCAAAGGAACCATAGGCACATCAGCGCACCAAGCACATACTGCGTCGATTTCATCTTATTTGAGAGATTGTAGAACAAGGTGACATAAATCTTTAAAAGATTGACGGAAAGGAAAACCTAGGCGACCCATTTACTAAAGCACTTAGCATTAAGGAGTTTGACGACTATAAGTTGAAGATGGGTATTAGATACTGTAATGAGTGGCTTTAGGCTAAGTGGAAGTTTGTTGGGAATTATATTCTAAAGCCAATTATTTGATGATTGTGTTAATGTAAATTACATATAAATTGATATATTAATAAAAGTTATTTGGTAGTTTATTCATTACAAGAACATCTTAAAAATTCCTAATAGTAATGAAGCCCTCAGGATCTTCCTTCACGATAAAGAAGGATTTATCTTTGAAGGTCCTCAAAAGAGTTCACGACCAAATGATATACTATGACAGGGCCATAGTACTATCAATTATAGGATGTTGTATATCATATTTGTTGGTTGTCCTCTTAACCAAGGAGTGTAGAGACACTGGTATGACATACAGGAGAAAGTGTAGGAGTACATTTCACCGAACGTGACTCATTTTCGGATACTCTGCTGTCAAGAGTTAATCCGAGAAGATATTGGTATAAGTATCCTTCAGACCTGAAGATCATAACATGTGACTTGCAAGCAACTCATTGTACTTAAGTGCCAGACCACCTGAATTTCTAATCTAGCTACGAAAGGTTACTTGGTGCAGTCAAGTACTTGTGGTAGTCAATTGTGGATCAAGATGGAATTTGCCCTATCCCATTAAAAGGAGAAATGGTTGTGTTTCAATTTAGCAAGACCTTGGCCAAGGTACTTCATGTGAAGGTCACATGATCACTAAAGTTGAAATTACTTTATGGATTTGTTGTTTAGAGTTGACAGGCTCTTAAGCCATCCTTAGCATTTGTGGTCAAAATGATGAATTATATGGTAACTGATTCTTAGGGTTCTTAGAGTTTGCTCGACAACTCTTTGACCTATCCCGACGTCGAGTTCCATTGCTAGATGGGCACATCGATTAGTATAGAAAGTTGTTCATATGCTACCGGCTTAGGTTCAAACCTAGAGAGTCACATGCATAGAAGTTTCCTAGGATGATCGATCTATTTGCTTATCAACAATTGAGAATCGTATATGATCTAATTAATCAATTTGATTGATTGAATTATCTCAATTGGGTTAAGTACAAGTGAATCAGATTCAATTAGGTTTAATTCTATTAGAAGGACTAATCAATTTCAAATATTGATTTGAAATTAGACTTGATTTGGATTTAAATAGATTCAGGACTAGCCAAATTTGATTTGGGATAGGACCATGATCTATGTAGGTTCAATCCAATAAATTCAAATCAGCTTAAACCAAAACCCAAACCCAAACCCAAACCCCATGTGTGAAAAGAGTTTTCTCGCATAAGGATCTCACATGATGAGATGGCTAAAATCTTATCTCATAAGAGATTAAATTCTCATGTAGAATTTAATGTATAACATTAATCTTCTCCAAATGGTTCCATTGGAATTCTAAGTGTTAGTATTATGTACCTCTTGAATTAACCAACGATGAAATTTTAAGTGTTAGAATTCATGTCTCTTTGGTTTTCACCAAACATTGGAATTAATCAAACGCTGCGTCTCTTTAGTTTTCACCAAACGTCGGAATTAACCAAACGCTGCGTCTCTTTAGTTTTTATCGAATGATAGAATTCTAAGTGTTAGAATTCAATGGGCTAAAGGCTACATTTAGCCTATAAATTAGAGGACATTCTTCACCAGATCATAGAACAACAACGAAATGTTATGGATTGAATTTCTAAGAGTTAGAATAGAAAATCCTGGTGTGATTATGGTGTTAGCGAAAGTTTGGTGGATCTTGGAAGAAGATTCAAGTGGAAGGATTCAAGATCAGCAAAGTTGTTTTTCTACGAGCTAGCACTCCCGGGAATCCGATCATTCGGAGACTTCGCATGGACGATACTAGAGGTCGAACGATTGAACGGCTGCAGAGCAATAAGGATTTACCTACTGTTCTTAAGGTAAATGATTTGATCCCTAGATCTTAAGGCAGGCTTCAAGATAAGTAGTATGACTTCTCATCTTGAAGATCAAGATATGATCTTGATATTTTTATTTATATGATATTTTAGATCAAACGATCCTATATATAAGGTAAAGATATGATCTTGATGCATGTTAGATAGATTAATATTTAATCTTTAAAATTCTGCATTGATAATTGTTATCAAATTATTAAATATGCATGCCTCGGAAATTAGTTCTCCCTACACTAGGGTTCCAGGGTTCCTAGTTTACATGGTGCAACAATCGGTAGGGAACTGCCAAAGTAGGGGAAAGGCTGGATAGGACCATGGCCACTTCTAATTGGCTTCAGATTTACCCTTCTGCCACCGTCACCCACTTGTCGTGCATTGCCTCGGACTACTGCCCTCTTCTTATATCTTCTGATGTGGGTTTTTAGCGGAGTCGGCAGTTCAAATTTGAAAAGTTTTGGACTTCTTATTCTTATGCTAGGGCTATCATTTTCAAGGTTTGGCAAGTGCCTATCAAAGGGAGTACTATCTACAGGATATCGAGGCGTCTAGTTCTTGCTAGACGCAGGCTATCCAGTTGGAATCGAAGGGAGGTGGGGGACATTATGAGGCAAGTTGAGCAAGTTGAAGCTAGTATTGCTATGCTCCAGGCCAAAGAGGATCAGGAGGAATTTCTTGATGAGTCTGATCTGTCATCCCTTTGCTCCAGTCTATCGATCCACCATTCCCTTCTTCTGCAATAGGAGATCTTCTGGAAGTAGAGGTCCCGAATCTAGTGGATTAAAGAAGGGGACTCTAACACCATATTCTTTCATTAGGCCACTCTCAAACGTTTAGCGGCGAACCATATCAGGCACATAGCTGATGATGAAGGTCACTTCCAGGAGGATGATCAGGTGATCAGGGATTAGATTCTTCATTTCTTCCGATCTAGATGGACTGCTCTTACTGATGATGGGCTCCCTGTTTGCCATGTCTTGACCCCTAATAGGGTCTCCGATATGAAGAACGATCTTCTTATTCAGCCCATTTCAGTGAAGGACATTCGGTTGGCTTTATGGGACATGGGTGCGAATAAGGCCCCAGGGCCTGACGGGTTCCCTCCTTTCTTCTTCCACCATTATTGAGATATTCTGGGTCAGGATGTTGTACAGGCCATCCAACTTGTCTTTCAGTCGAAAGTCATTCCCACTGAGTGGAACCGGACTTTTATAACCCTTGTTCCTAAATGGTCGGATGCTACCACTCTCTAGTACTACCGGCTTATCAGCCTCTGCACTACCTTATATAAGGTATGTGCACGTCTCTTGGTCTCGGATGCGATCGGTGATCCCTTGTCTTATTTCTCGGGAGCAAGGGGCTTTCCTCAGAGGCCGTAGCATCACTGATAATACTTTGCTTGCTCAGGAGTTCATGCATGATCTTCAGTGAGCCTCTGGTCGTCACTGTCTCATGGCCGTTAAACTGGACATAGAAAGAGCTTACGATAGACAGAGTTGGGCTTTCCTTCAATGCACTCTCTATGAGTTTGGATTTGAGGGGCTCTTTATTGATTGGATCATGTCCTATGTTTACCATCTATCCTTTTCAATCCTTATTAATGGGGACATACTTATTACTTTCACTCCGAGGTTGGATTGAGGTAGAGATGTCCTCTTTTGCCGTTTCTGTTCATCCTCTCTGCAGATGCTTTATCGCGGGAACTATCTCAGGCATAGCAGGGCTCTTCTCTGACCCCCTACAGTGCGGGGCCCCGAGGGCCCTCTTTATCCTACCTGGTATTTGCCAATCATTGCATCCTTTTGGGCAAGGCTTCAATAAGCAATGCTACAACTTTTGCCTCTATACTTCAGTCTTATTATCGTGCCTCTGGACATAAAGTTAACCTAAGTAAATCATTGATCTACTTTAGCCCCTTGACAATGTCTTCTTTAAGGAAGGCTATCATGCAAATCATGGGTATCTTGGTTATGGCAGATCAGCTTTTCTATTTGGGGATTCCTATTATGAGAAGACAGCCATGAAGCTCTGACTTCAGTGACCTAGAGAGGCGTATCCGTGATCATCTGGATGGATGGCATGTTACTGGACTTTCTATGATGGCGATGATTACTCTATTACAATCTGTGCTTTTGTCTCTTTCTCTCTATCTGTTATCTAATGCGCCTATTCTATTGACTTGCTTGAGGTAGATTGAGAGATATTCATAGACTTTCTCTAGGCCTCGATGCAAGATGGACATGGTACTCACCTTTTGTCTTGGGACATTGTTTGTCTACCGATCACTGAGGGAGGGTTAGGGATCCAATCCCTTACTATTTGGAGGAAGGCTTTAATTGCTACGAACACCACGTGGTTTCTGCTTGAACTGCACTGTATGTGGAGTTCCTTCATGCATGCTAAGTATGGAGACCAGATTTCTTCTGATGATCCTCAGCCTACTCGTGGGCATTTCTTCTTCTGGAAAAAGGTTTGCCGGCACGCTCCGAATATTCTGAATAGCATCTCATGGATGATTAGGGATGGAGTCTCGGTGGATGTTATTCAGGATACGTGGATTATAGACCTTCTCCTATCTCGTTGGCCTACCTTTGTCAACACTGCCATCCCTAATAGCATGAGAGTCTCTGATTTAATCACCCAAGACCATTCTGCTTGGCATACTCCATTGCTATCCACACTCTTCGGGGATGACCTCTATCATCACATTCTTTTCACTCCTCTCATCCTGGGTTATACCTTCAATATCAGAGTTTGAAGGAGATCCTATCTGCCTCGGGCTCCTATTAGGGATCTCCTAAGGATTGATAGGCCACAGTCCCAATAGTTGATGGATGTGGCATGGATCTGGCATTTTCCTACTCACCCTAGGGTTCGATTATTTGTTTGGAAGCTAGCTCGGAACTATCTTTCCACCTGCTCCCTTCTCTCAAGGCATGGTTTGAGCATCCAGCCCACTTGCCCATTATGTGGCCTAGAGGAGGAGTTAATTGACCATGCTATTTTCACCTACTCCAGAGCCAGACAGATATGGCAAATTTTAGGTGATCGACCTTGGGACGTAGGTACTTCTTCCCTCTGAATATCCTTTCTAGGGTTGATCAGGTGGGACTTGGAGAGGGGTATCCACCAGAAGGTTACCTCGAGTGCTTACATTGCTAATCAGATTTGGTTATCTCGAAACCAGTTGGTGTTCACTTATGAGGTAGCTCTTTCCTATAGGATCGTCAGGATAACCTTCTCCTTAGCTGCAGAGTACACTATCCATCACACGATTCTTGATTCTGACGGCCCTGGCCTCTGAAGCTTCCATGCTGCCCTAGCAGCGTACCAGCACATGGTCTTTATTTCTTGGGAGCCCCCACCTATAGGATTTGTCAAAATCAATTTTGATGGGAGTATTCGGGGTAGATCTGTTGGTTCAGCTTTTATGATCTAGGGCCGAATGGTGAGTTGTTGGCTACTGGTGGATTCGACCTTCTTGATTCATCGGTGCCTTGGCCGAGCTTTCTGCTGCTTGGGCGGATATCTCCTGTGCCATCCGTACTCTGGGTGCTCATTGTCTTATCATCAAGAGGGATTCCATTACTGTTATCTATTGGCTCCGTCAGGACCCCAACGTCTGCTTGCCATCCAACCCCTTGATTATTGATATTTGATCCATCCTTCAGGGAGTTCATAGCACCCTGATTTGGCACATCTATAGGGAAGCTAACTCTGCAGCCGACTGGATCGCCACTAGGGTCATAGACCACATTGAATTTTGGAGCTGGAAGCAGGGAGATACATGCCCTCCTGGTCTAACCCAAATTTTATATTTTGATATATCGGGCTCGACTCATCCTAAATTGGTGTGATCACCCATCTGTACCAGAAAATAATAATAATAATGATGATATTAGATTCCAAGATAATTTTTTTATGTAATATTGTTGTAATTGGTTAATTAGATGCACACTTGTTAAAGGAGCATGAAAAATTACTTTATTTATCAAGTCTCACTTATAAAATTTCATAAATATTTTTTTATAAAATTTTATTTTCTTTCTTATTTTTGTTTTAAAAAAATATATTTCTTTAAAAACTATGTAATAAATCTTTTTATGTTTATAAATTGAGTAACGGCTCAGTTTAAAAGTTTCTTTTGGCTAAACTATAGAATTAACCTCTGTACTTAGGGGGTTATGTCACTTTGGTCCTTAAACTTTAAAAAGTTATAACAATAATCCTAAACTTTTTATTTTGTTTCACTTTGATCCCTACCATTAAATAGATGAGACGTCGTTCATTTTATCTTATGTGGCAGTATACATAGCAGCACACGTAGCATCCAAATAGTAAAAATAAATTTAAAATTCATAATTAACCTATTAACCCATAATTTAACCTATTATTTAATAATTTAAAAAATATTAAAAAATAAAAATAATCTTTTTCGTCCTGATTTGCCCTAATCCATGAGTGCTCATGTACCCCATTGCAGTGTTGCACTTCCCTCTAGGGCAAATCAAGATGCAAGGAGATTATTTTTATTATTTTTTAATTATTAAATAATGGATTAATCGGTTAGTTATGGATTTTAAATTTATTTTTGCTACTTGGATGCCATGTATGCCGCTACGAATGCTGCTACATAGGATAAAAATAAACAACGTCTTCCCTATTTAATGATAGGGATCAAAGTGATACAAAATATAAATTAGGATTATTTTTATAACTTTTTAAAGTTTAAGGACTAAAATAACGTAACCCCCTAAGTACAGGAGTTAATTCTATAGTTTAGCCTTTCTTTTTTTTATAATCATTGCAATTATACTAGGCATCTATGATAACCATTTCGTTGTAATCTTCAACCGTGCTATTTCAATACTTTATTGGCTTATAAATCCAAAAGAGCTATGATAGTATATACTTATCAATATATGTTTGCATATTTTTTTAGTATTTTTTTTGTTGTGCATCTCAAGTTTACTCTAATAATAATAAGTTTAAATTATGAACAAGAATAAAGTTTTGACTACCTAACCATTATAGACAATTGGCTAGTCAAAGAACATTTAGATTGGTTTAAAATAATATTTGGTTCACTCAACACTCCACGTGAACTCCATTTTTACTTATCTCAATTATGAAAATGATTTAGTTGACTAACCACTAATAGATCAGCTAGATAAAAGTTTTGTACATGTTAGTATCTTTGATATGTGTGATCACTTTTTTTTCTCTTATGCCTAGTAATATTCAAGAATGTTACTAAATTTTGGACCCAAGTGTAATTGTTAGTCAAGAAAAATTTGAAGATTCTCCTGGAAAAAAGCAAAATGACAAAAACCTTGCCTTATTTCTTGACTAAATTAGTTCAAATTATACGTATTATTGTATGTAGTGATTTATGTTTTTATTTTTATGAAATGAGATTGGACGGTAAAAAACGGAGACACTTCGATCTCTAGAAGGCAAGAGAGAATTTTGACTTTGCTTTCACACCTACCAATTCATTGACCTTCTGGTTAATTATGGAAAGGGGTATAAATTAAAAAAATCAAATGGTTAGAATAGTTTGCTGGAAAAGGATTTTCCGTGATATTCAACATCACTCAAAAAAGGAGAGGAATAATGCATAGTTTATTTACCACAGATATGTTTTTTTTTTTTTGGTACAAACGGGCGATCACACTTATCTAGTGCGAATCAGCCCAGAAACATCTGACAATAAAATCTGCTGCAGCAAGCTAGGACAATGGGAATCAGGACTCCAGACCCAGGGTACCACAGATATGTTTGGTACAAGAAAATCTTGGGGAAGAAGAAAAAAAGAAAAAACTTAAACTTTCCCTGAAAGAGTTTTCTAGAAAATTAAGAGCAATTTTTTTAATTTATTAGTTTAATATAATAAATAAATAAACTAAAACTAGATTTTTTAAGAAAAAAAGAAGAAGAAGAAGCAATTCTAATTAATTAATTTTAGAATAAAATAAAAAAACACATGCCTCCTTGTTTTATTGCCTAACATTATTTAAGAGATGGAAAGCAATTCTAATTAATTAATTTTATCATTATCAAATGAATTCCATGACTATTATTAAAAATAGCTTAGTACCATGTGTCTGCATGCATGCACGTAGAGAGAGAGAAAAAAGAGCAGACTTAACTGCATTTAAATGTAGTCAAGTTTAAATTTAATTATCTTCTTTATTCTAAAATTTATATAATTTATACATTTTAAAGATGAAAAGATATGATGAATTCAAAATCGTATAGATTTCAATGTGAGGAAATCGATCAAATTTTAAATTTGGTTACATTCAAATGTTGCTAAGTACACCTCTATATATATATATATATATATATATATATATATATAGAGCAGGTACTTGACTTAATTATACTCATTTGTATTGCCAAAAGTTTTGTCTATCTTTGGATTCACATGAATCACGAATCTCAAAGATGAGAAAAGTAAGGTGGCTTGAAGATTTATGTGAATCCAAGAATGCAAAAATAATATAAAGGTTGGCTATGCAAGTATATCCAAGCTTAGCTATAGAGAAAAAGTTAAACTTGTCATTGAATGTAGCCAAATCTATATTCGATCATCTTCTCTATTTTTGAATTTGCGTAGCTTATAAATCTAAAAAATGTAAAAGATGAAAAAGATGCAATGACTTCAAAATTTATGTAAATTCAAAAATAAAAATGTAAAAAATATTAGATTTCTCTTGCATTTAAATACAGTTAATTTCAACTCTCTCTTTCTATATATATATATATATATATATATATATATATTGATGAGGGGTAAAATTGTTATTGCATTATTGACCACCCACATCGACGATTGGGTCGTGCCCAATCCAAACACCCTGCTAGCCATCTGGCATAACATCCAAGCGACGAAGCCAAATCACCTCTGACAAAGTAGGGTCGCCCCGACAATCCGAACCATCCTCATACTTTGGCCATCTGAGTTGAGCCATTCCTCGTTAACCCGAGCTATCCTCATACTTCGGCCATCCGAGCCGAGCCATTCCTCGATAACCCGAGCTATCTTCATGCCTCGGCCATTCGAGCCGATCCATTCTATACCTCGAAAAATCAGGTTATTTCTCATTCAGGCCGAACCATGGCATTCAAAATACTCTGCGGAATCCGGCGCAGGGGAGTTCGAATCCACTATAACTGAATAAGATTCCAGGCAGCGAATCATGCCCAGAAGTGGCCTAGGACCTGCAAGAGTGGCCTAGGTCTGTGTGATCATTGAACCTCAAGGCATTAACCAGCTCTCCCAGCCGTCGATCCTCTAACTGACAAGATACGGACCCTACTGGCCTCATAACAAACTTGATTCGAATCCTAACAGTTTTCAGACCCCATCCAGGGCACGTCCAAGGAATCAGGTGATCACCTATAAATACCACAGCACTCCAACCTCTCAGGTACGCATGCACACTCAAGACACCTCTCACTTCATTCACTCACTGAATCTCATACTCCATTAGAGCTCTCACAAGAGCCCTGAGGAACTTTTCTGGAGTCTTCTCCTCATATCTGCTTGCTGTGAATCTCCACTGACTTGGGCATCGGAGGGTCCTCCGCAGAGGGCAACCCCCCAAGCACCCTCTGCTCGTGGACTGTCTTGCAGGTTCCGAGAGAGTCGGCCCGGATTCAGAAGCCAAAGCACCCGAGTCGGAGAATGGATTTCCGCGGCAACAGATTGGCGCTAGAGGAAGGGCCTCAAGTCCCATAAACTTGTATCCAGGAGACAAGACTCAAAAAAGAAAAATCCTCTAATGGCCAACGGAAGAGAGCCGTCTGAGGCTCAGATCAGGCTGCATCTCAAAGGCCTGATCCATTAGCGGTAGCACCCCCGCTACCACCAGCTGAAACCCTTCACCGGCAACGGCGGTGACCCTGGACCAGTTCGCCACTCTGGTTCAGCAGGTCCAGGCATTGACCCAGCTTGTCCAAGGATTCAAAGGGTCCCTGGCGCTCCTGTTCCAGCCTTCATGAGGAGGCCGCTGCCCCTGCCTCCCAGTAACTCTTCCCTCTAATCCGCTCGGGGCGGATCCTCACCGACCTGCAAAGGCGAAGCCAATGCCCACAGGAGAGGAGGGAAGAGCCCGCTCAGATCCCGTCGGGCTCGCTCCCACTCCCCGGTGTCTTCCCAAGATTCGACACCGCTGCCGCTTCCCTCGCCCGATCCCTCCTGTCACTCTGGATGAAGGGAATCAGGCAGCAGATGCAGGAGATGCGACGGGAATGGCGTCAGGAGTTAGACGCCGTCAGGCAGGCTCCTCTGTCCCAGCCAAAGGGATCAGGGCATCCCCTTCACCGAGAGGATCATGAGGGAAGTGATTCCCCCTCATGTCAAGCTCCCTACCATCGAGCCCTACCATGGATCTACTGATCCCGATGACCACCTCTGCAGCTTCAGATCCATCATGATGTTCCATGGAGCGTCAGATGCGATCCTATGCCGTGCTTTCCCCTCTACCCTTAAGGGGATCTGCTCGAACCTGGTTCAACAGCCTAAAGCCAGGTTCTATTGATTCTTTTGACGAGCTGAGCTGTCTGCTTAGCCAGTTCGTCAGCAGCCGTCGCCACGACGGAGATCTGATTCCCTCTCGAAGTTAAGCAAAGAGAGGGGAATCCTGAAGAACTACCTCGGCCGTTCAACACGGCCCTCTAGAAGTCGACCACCTCAACCACGAGGTGGCCATGTCCGCCCTTGGCCGGAGGAGTATCCAAGGAGGGAGACTTCTACCTAGCTCTGGAGGTTAATTACCCGAAGAGCCTTTTGGACAGAATCGAGGAGGTCAGCTCGGGGAGCAGCTGAAGAAGAAAGAGGCAAAGGGCTCGGACAAGCATGGGCCCACCGCCGCTAGCCCGCCTCGCCACCGCAGAGCTCCTCCGCCGCCGCCTCGAGACCGAACTCGGAGTCCGGCCGAAGGTTCGACCGCTATACTCCCCTTACGCGCCAAGAGCACAGATCCTGATGGAGATCGAGCGCAGCTTCCTCGGCCCCCTCCCTCCGAGGCAACGGGCTCGGAGGGACATGACCAAGTACTGCCGCTTCCATCGAGACTACGGGCATGATACCGAAGACTGTTGGCAGCTCAAAATGAGATCGAGCAATTATCCGGCGGGGCAGATGAACCGATTCAGAGGGCCCCCTGAGCCTAATGAGGAGAATCGCCAACCTGAACCTCGCCAGCTCCCACCGCCAAATCCTCCAGTCATCGGCAATGTCAATGTGATAGCGGCGGCGACTCCCCATCTTCTTGGCCAGGAGGAGGAAACCCGCCGAAGAAAGCTCGGTCGATGAGCTTGCTTTCTCTGATGAAGACCTTGGGGAGGTACAGTACCCCCATGATGATGCTCTGGTTGTATCTTTGAATATGAACAATTATGATGTACACCGCATTTTGGTTGATAGTGGAAGCTCCGTTAATGTTTTGTACTTCGATGCCTTTGTGAGACTGAAATTCGGCAAAAGCCTCCGAGCCGTGGAATCCACTCTGGTGGGTTTCACGGTGACTCCATAATCCCTGAGGAGTCATTACTCTGACGGTCCGAGCCGGCACCTGGCCTCGCGTGGCTACCGTGTTCATGGATTTCCTCGTGACTAAGCTCGATCTCCCTACAATGCCATCCTCGGTAGACCGGGCAAATCTCCTCAAGCCATCATTTCTATTCCCCATCTTGCCATGAAATTCCCACTGAATGGGGAGTAGGGGTTGTTCGAGGAAGCCAGATCATTGCTCGGCATTGCTTTGTTGCCGACCTTGCAATCCAGAAAGCCCGAGGTGGATGGGCTAGATGCTCGTGAAGATCTCGCTGAGCAGAGAGGAGCCAGCCGAAGAACTGGAGGAGGTACCACTGGATGAAGCTCGGCCCGACCGAACCATAAAGATCGGGTCACAGCTAAAGGAAAGCTTCGGCAAGACTTAATCAATTTCCTTCGGAGGAATGCCGATGTGTTCGCCTGGTCTGCCTCAGATATGCCAGGGATTAGTCCAGATGTCTTAGTCCATCCTCAGCGTGGACGAAACATTTCGGCCATTAAACAGAAGAAAAGAAGCTTTGCCCCGAGCGTCAGAAAGCTATCGAGAAGAGGTGGACAAGCTCATCAAAGCCAACTTTATCCGGAGGTCAGTTACCCCGACTGGTTGGCAAACGTGGTCATGGTGAAGAAGTCGAATGGCAAATGGAGGATCTGCATCGACTTCACTGACCTCAATAAGGCCTGCCCAAAAGATAGCTTCCCTCTTCTGCGGATCGACCAGCTCGAGGATCATGGCATTCTCCATCGCCTGACATCGGTCGGACATCCTCAAGCTAACGGAGAGGCCGAGGTAACAAATCGAACTCTCTTGCAGGGAATTAAAGCTCAACTCAACCAACCGCGAGGTAGATGGGCAGAGGAGCTCCACCATGTGCTGTGGGCATACCGAACCACTGAAAGGGCTCCCACGAGCCAGACTCTATTCAAGATTGTTGACCCAATTATTGATTTTGATGATTAACAAAAGACATGAGTATATTCACTATGTTTCTAACAAATTTAATAAGTGTTTCAGGGATTAAAAATATTTAATCAGTCAAAAGGTGTAAGGAAATAAGTTTTGAATTAAAATTGAAAAGAAATATGTAAATTCAGAACTTAGAGTCGACACCCAAACAGTCAGGAGCCGACCCCAGGGAGTATCAGAACCTTTCTACATTTTCAGCACGGTCTGGAGTCGACACCTAGAGTTTCGGAACCAACTCCAACCTGAGATAGAGAAGTGGTTTTTGCATCAGTTTCCGGAGCCGACACCTAGAGTTCGAGAGCCGATACCTAAAAGTTGCAAAGCTGACACCTACAGTTATGGAGCCGACTCTAACCTGAGAATAGAGAGCATATTTTTTGGACAAAGTTAGAGTCGACACCTTTGAATTCCGGAGTCGACTCCCGAAAGCACCGAGTCGACACTTAACTTTTTCGGAGCTGACTCCTCAATGAACTCTTATTACTATTTTTGGACACCCCGATTTGGAGCCGACACCTGAAAAGTTGGAGCCGACTCCAACTTGTTAGGAACGAATTTTTCAAATGTCAGAACGGACTCTAACGGTAATATTTTTCCACCTAATCTCTAACGGCTATTTTCTTTGTGTGTAGAAGCAATCCAACTACTCTATAATGGCTATTTTTTCACCTAATCCTGGATTAAGGGATCTATAAAAAGAAAAAACCGTCCGTTTGAAAAGAGAGAATAAGAGACTGGAAAAATCAAA
>UESW01005032.1:426913-521782 GCA_900491605.1 Calamus simplicifolius | reverse complement strand
TTAGAGGAGATTGCATTTAGCATAATTAGGATGTGCTTGCTGATCAAGTCTGAAGAGATTTATATACAGACTATGGCAAAGGGCTTTGGAAATGTTTAGAGAACACATATATGGGTAAAAGCATGACAAACAAGTGTTAAAGAAACAACTGTACAACTTGCGAATGCCTAAAGGAGGTAATCTGTAGTCCATATTCAGAAGTTCAATCAAGTGTGTTTAGAGGTGATGAGCCTTGATGTGAAGATTGATGAAGAGGACAAGACCTCATCTTGTTGTGTTCACTTCCTAATTCCTATGATGGTCTGATCACAACCTTGGTGTATGGGAATGTGACCCTGAATTATGAAGAGGTTATGGGGTGCTGAGATCAAACCAGCAAAGAGAAAAGATCCGTATGGAAAACTCTAATATAGAGATACTTGCCATGAATGAGAGGCAAGGAAGACCTTGAAAAAAGGTTATAGGCAAGTCCAAAGGTATTTAAGTTTCAGGGCAAGCAGAAAGTATGGAAGTGTTACAAGTGTCATCAGATTGGTCACTGAAGAGAAATTGCCTACTTATGAGAATGGAAAGGGGAAGGGTATTTCCAAGGGAGGTTCAGCCAGTAATGGTGGTTCAAATTTATCTGAAGACAGTGAAGATGATGTACTAGTAGTTTCAGATGGGACCAAGAAGCGTAATAGTTGTTGGATACTTGACTCAACCTGTTCTCACCACTACACTTCGCATAGGGAGTGGTTTGCAACTTATGAAGAATTTGATGGAGGGAGTGTATGCCTTGTGATAATCACCCTTGTAAGGTTGTTGGACTTGGAAACATAAGGGTGAGGATGCATGATGGGGTTATAAGGACTTTGACCAATGTCAAACATGTCCCAGAGTTGAAGAAGAATCCGATTTCTTTGGGCTACCTGGAGAAGCATAGGTATGCTTTTAGAAGCCAGCCGGGGAGTGGATATTTAAGGATAACTAAGGGTGAATTAGTAGTGATGAAGGGAGAAGGTTGGAAAACAATCTTTATCAGATGGAAGGCTCAGTGGTTATAGATGATGCAGAGGTGATAGCACGGCACATGAGGAATAGTTGGTCTATAAACTATGGCACTATCGAATGGGACACATGAGTGACAAAAGGCTTATAGAACTCAGCAAAAAGGGTCTAATTCTAGCACTCAAGAAGAAGGACAATAACATCTGTGAGTCCTGTATTTATGGAAAACAACATAGGGTAAAGTTTGTCAGTAGTACCAAGCAGAGTGAAGGCATTCTAGACCTTGTTCACTCGGATGTATGGGACCGGTCCCTATGTCAACCAAAGGTGGGGCTAGATATTTTTTAACATTTATTGATGACTTATCCACGAAGGTATGGGTGTATCTAATAAAGAAAAATCTTAGGTGTTTGCCCGGTTTAAAGCTTGAGAGTTAGTGTTGAAAAGGAGACAGGGAAGCCAGTGAAATACTTAAGATCTGACAATGGAGGAGAGTACACTAGCAATGAATTCAGAAACTACCGTGAGGAAAATGGTATCAAATGCCATTACACAGTGAGGATGACTCTCCAGCAGAATGGTGTAGCAAAGAGGATGAGCCGTACATTAATAGAGAAGGCTAGGAGTTTGAGGCTGCAGGCATCACTGCCCAAGGTATTTTGGGGTGATGCAATTATTTTTCTGATTTTCTTATTAACAGGTCCCCTAATAGAAAATTTGATGGATGCATTCCAGAGGAGATCTGGAGTTGAAAGAAGGTGGAGCTTGGACACCTAAGAATTTTTGGTTTCCCAGCCTATGCACATGTGGAGGCAACTGAAAGGAGCAAGCTGGACCCAAAATCATAGAGGCTAATCTTTATTGGGTATCCATAAGGAGTTAAAGGTTATTTGCTATGGAATTCAAATTTGTAAAAGTGTATCATCAGTAGAGACATCATTTTTTTATGAGAAGAGCATCTTGAAGAAGTTTGGGATTGTAGATGTGGCTGAAAAGGCTGGACAGGATAGTGGTGGACAACATTGGCTGACAAATAATGTACCATCAACTTCTACTTCAAAACATATTTCTTTTGATGTGGAGTTTGGTATGCATGTTCCCACACATGTGAAGGATCAGCCAGAAGAGCCATATATCCATGAGGAGGTGCAGGTGGAGCCACGCACTTCAACTTTGGAAGATGATCAAAAGGGTATGGCACTGCACAAAGCAAAGCATACCATCCACAAACATGTTTGATATGGCATTGAGGAGATGATTTCCTATGCTGTCGTTGTTGCAAATGGAGATCTAGAGACTTTCCAAAAAGTCATGGAGAGTTCTGAAAGAGAGTCATGGATGCAGGCCATGATGCAAGAGATGAAGTCCCTGGAAAAGAACAAGACATGACAGCTAGTGGATCTACCTAGAGATGCTTGGGTCATTGGTTCAAAATGGGTGTTCACAAGGAAGGAGGCACCTTCAGAGTAAGGTGGAGTCAGATACAAAGCAAGGCTTATTGCTAATGGGTTCTCACAGAGAGAGGGAGTGGACTACACGGAGGTATTCTCTCCAGTGGCACGTCATACTTCAATTTGTGTGTTGTTGTCTCTTGTAGCACAGCATGATATGGAGTTGCAGCAGATGGATGTGAAGATGGCTTTCTTACATGGGAGTCTAGAGGAGAAGATATACAAGAAGTAACCAAAGGGTTTCAAGGAATCTGGATTGGAAGAAAAAGTGTGTCTACTGAAGAAGTCTCTCTATGGTTTAAAGCAGTCACCCGTCAATGGTACAAAAGGTTTGATACTTTTGTTTTAAGCCTTGATTTTTCAGATGTGAGCATGATACTTGTGTTTATGTGAAAGATATGGATGAAGATGATGCACTATATCTCCTTTTGTATGTGCATGATATGCTTATTGCCAACAAGAGTGTTGAAGCAGTGAATGAGCTGAAAGTTGAATTGTCATCAGAATTTGAGACGAAGGATTTAGGTCCACCAAGAAAAATACTTGGAATGAAAATTTGCAGAGATAGGACTAAGAAAATTCTACACTTATCATTGGGTGGATATATTCAGAAGGTGTTGGAGATGTTTGGGATGGATAAGGCCAAACAAGTTGGAACACCTTTGGCTAGTCATATATCTCTTTCAAAGTTACAGAACCCCCAAACAGATGAAGAAAAAGAGTACATGGAGAGAGTTCCATATGCCAGTGCCATGGGTAGCATTATGTATGCAATGGTGTGTTGTAGGCCTGACATAGCACATGCAGTGAGCCAGGTGAGCAATACATGGCGAACCCAGGGAAGGAACACTGAAAGGCATTGAAGTGGATTTTAAGGTATCTTCAGGGAACTCAAGGGCTTGGTCTATTTTTTGGGCAGCGGGAAGGACCTAAGAAGAACTCCAATATTCCAAGTAAATCATTAGGTCCATTGGAAGGGTTTGTTAATGCAAATTTTGTAGGTGATCTGGATACAAGGAGGTCTACTACATGTTATGTATTCAGCATGTATGGTGGACCAGTTTCTTGGAGATCAACCCTTCAACCTATTACAACTTTGTCTACAATAGAAGCTGAGTATATAGGGATTACAGAGGCTGCCAAGGAAGCTCTTTGGTTGAAAAGACTCATCATTGAAATAGGGGTGAAGCAGAGTACATTGTTGTTGCACAGTGATAGTCAGAGTGCCCTGCAGTTGGCTCAGAACCCAATCTATCTTGCACGCACAAAGCATATAGATGTGAGGTATCACAGGATCAGAGAATTGGTGGAAGAAGGTGAAATGGAGCTGGTAAAAGTTCATACAAAGAAGAACCAGGCAGATGCACTTACGAAGACTCTTCCATAGGATAGCTTTCTCTTATGTGTGACACTGATGGGTCTGAGGGAATGTGCCGATTTTGCAGCAGCTTTGAAGCACCAAGATGGAGATTGTAGAACCTGGTATGGTACTCCAAAGCTCAGATCCTAGGGTGAAGGTTTATAGGCTCCACAAGTTTAAGGTCCAGGTTGTTGGGTCTTGAGGGGCTAGTCTATCATTGGGCTGGGTTTGGGCTCAAGGTGTGGGCTGATCCAAGGGAGTTTTTTAGGATTTATTATCCATGTAATAAGGTACCGGTTCATGTGTGGTGCAAGTTTTATTTTGGTAGCCATCATGGGGACATGTTTGATATAGTCATGTAACAATGATGAGTAGAGGTGAATGAATGAAATTCTTTTCTCTCAAGAACAAGCTATCCCTCTTCTTTCCTCTCTTATGTACGTCTTCCTCTCTTTCTCACACATAGATGCCCTAGATTTCTAGGTTTTATTGCTGCCATCTCTGCCCTAGCCATCTTCTTGGAACCATCTCTCTCATGGAAGGAGAAGGAAAAAACCCTAGTAGCACCTTCTCCTTAGGCAGCAGCGTCTCTTGATTTTCTGGATTATATCTGAAGGTTCACGTGAGGAAGAAGAGAGGCCACGACCTCTTACAATCTTGGGGTGCAAAAAACTAAAAAAAATCCTAGTTGCTAATCAATCCGGAAAGATTACCAAGATCAAGATCTAAAATTCTGCTGCAGAATTTTAGTAGGGATATCATCTCATTTCCGCATCTTCACATGACTTGGGGCTGGTCGAATGGATGCTATGCTCCAAGGGTAGAAAGAGGATGATCCACTCTATCACACGGAAACTAGCTTTATAAAACAAATGATGTTAAAGCACAGCAACATGCTACCCCCATATCATTCTCCATCTAATAGGGCATCAGGGGGTGGATAAATTTCCATTAGGAGCTGGATTGATTTATGAGGAATTAGACACTTCATTAATTGCCACTATTAATGTTAGTCTAGCACTACATTAGAAAAAGACGAAAGGTAACACACCATTTCTCTTTTCTCTGAATAATAAATTTGGCTTTTGGCAAAAAGGAAAGGTTTCATTGTTAAGTATGTTAATAATGACAAAAAAAACTTGTGAAACATTCTACATAAACAATTAAGTTTGCATTCTTATATAACCAACAGAATGCATAAGATCTAAGTAGTTAAAAAATTATCATAATACTTGATCGATGAGCATTAAATATCAATCTTATTCATATAGGTGATCACATATGCCATCATAGTTACCATCCATGAAACAACTCATCATGTTACTTCATATATTCCACAAAAATGCACATAATGTTGTGTTGGAGTCAACCAATATTATTCGTTTTACCGCAAAAAGTATACCCCAACTAAATATATATATATTAATTGAAAGTGCTTAATTAGTATGAAAAATAATATTTTTCTACAAGCACAAGTTAATGTGCCTTTTAATTAAAAGGAGAAGAATGTCTTTGTCCAATTGGCTTGTATTTTTCATTCCATATATTACCTTTCTCATGGATAAAACATCTTAATCAATATATGACATATTTAAAAAATAATTTATTATACATATCACCTTGTAATCTTTTCCCATGCTAGCCATGCATGCCACTGGAAGCAAACACATATGAGTTTGTGTTATAGAAAAGAGAAAAAGAGAGAGAGACTGGGAGGGAAAAAAATTACCACCCACATATTCTACTAACATGATTAACAAATTCTTGCATGCATATTTGATGGTTTCATTATACGGTATATGTATTTGCATTTAACATGGAATTGATCTGATCAATCTTTATGCATGCATGGCAAACAAATGTCTATGTTACAAAATAGTAAGGCTTTTTAGATGCTCTCTGGTCAACAAACTTACAGACAACTTTTTAAAAAGTAAATAAGATGAAGCTAAGATGAATGAATTATATTTGCCAAAACATTCCTATGGTTGAACAAGATATTGCTCATAAATAATGTATCATGATACTTTTTCTTTTTTGATTATAATTAGGAGAGAGATCCTCTAAATTTATTGAGAGAGAAATTTAAAAAGAGAACAAGGTATTGTGACTTTGTGTTTTTCAAGTGCTGCTCAGGGTAGATCTCTTGAGGGATTGAGAGTGCTTGATCAGGTGTGATCGAATTATCTGAGATACAGACGGAATTGATTATATTCGGTTTACTGCGTTAGTTATTTATTAACTTAATGCAGTATATTCACTATGTGTCACTGTATATGAGTTTCGTCGGATCGCACACCCTACTGCACTGCATGTTGAGAGAGTTGAGGTTATTGTTCCTGTATGGATGGGTAAGAGATTGCTGGTCTGGGTGCCAGGTTAGCGCCCACATAGAGTCCCAGTAGATGGGACTCTTCCTAACTCTTCGTTACTCTAGGACTCTTAGTATTCCTCGGCTTTATCTGCTCTCTTGTCTTATTCGATTTATATAAGAAGACCCGAAGAGTCTTCTAAGGTTAAGGACAGAGATACGAAGATAGAGAAGCCTCCTACCTCCTCTTTCTCACCGGAACTGTGGCTTAGGGGTGTGGATATACTAAAAACTCTGGTAGCCGATGATCGATGATCCGATGCTTCCGCTGTGAAAATAAGATATGTTCCCTGTTTTCGATTCCTATATAATCTTTTCGCTTGCTAGCCGTGCAGGCCACTTGGGAGCAAATGCATATGAGTTCATGCCATAGAAAAGAAAAGAAAAAAAGGGAGTGGGAGAGAAAAAAATTTCACCCACATATCCATGATTAACAAATTCTTGCATGCATATTTGATGGTTTCATTATACGGTATATGTATTTACATTTAACATGAAGTTGATCTGGTCAATCTTTATGCTTGCACGACAAACAAATGTCTATGTTACAAAATAGTAAGGCTTTTTAGATGCTCTCTGTTCAACAAACTTACAGACAACTTTTTAAGAAGTAAATAAGATGAAGCTAAGGTGAATGAATTATATTTGCCAAAACATTCCTATGGTTGAACAAGATATTGCTCATAAATAATGTATCATGCTACTTTTTCTTTTTTGATTATAATTAGGAGAGAGATCCTCTAAATTTATTGAGAGAGAAATTTAAAAAGAGAACAAGGTAGTGCGACTTTGTATTTTTCAAGTGCTGCTCAGGGTAGATCTCTTGAGGGATTGAGAGTGCTTGATCAGGTGTGATCGAATTATTTGAGATACAGACGGGATTGGATTATATTCTGGTTTACTGCGTTAGTTATTTATTAACTTAATGCAGTATATTCACTATGTGTCACTGTATATGAGTTTCGTCGGATCGCACACCCTACTGCACTACATGTTGAGAGAGTTGAGGTTATTGTTCCTGTATGGATGGGTAAGAGATTGCTGGTCTGGGTGCCAGGTTAGCGCCCACATAGAGTCCCAGGAGACGGGATTCTTCGTAACTCTTCGTTACTTTAGGACTCTTAGTATTCCTCGGCTTTATCTGCTCTCTGGTCTTATTCGATTTATATAAGAAGACCCAAAGAGTCTTCTAAGGTTAAGGACAGAGATACAGAGATATAGAAGCCTCCTACCTCCTCTTTCTTACCGGAACTGCGGCTTAGGGGTGTGGATGTACTAAAAACTCTGGTAGCCCTCGATGATCGATGACCCGCTGCTTCCACTGTGAAAATAAGATAAGTTCCCTGTATTCGATTCCTATATAATGTTTTCGCTTGCTAGCCGTGCAGGCCACTTGGGAGCAAATGCATATGAGTTCATGTCATAGAAAAGAAAGAAAAAAAAGAGAGAGTGGGAGAGAAAAAAATTTCACCCACATATCCATGATTAACAAATTCTTGCATGCATATTTGATGGTTTCATTATACGGTATATGTATTTACATTTAACATGAAGTTGATCTGATCAATCTTTATGCTTGCACGACAAACAAATGTCTATGTTACAAAATAGTAAGGCTTTTTAGATGCTCTCTGTTCAACAAACTTACAGACAACTTTTTAAGAAGTAAATAAGATGAAGCTAAGGTGAATGAATTATATTTGCCAAAACATTCCTATGGTTGAACAAGATATTGCTCATAAATAATGTATCATGATACTTTTTCTTTTTTGACTATAATTAGGAGAGAGATCCTCTAAATTTATTGAGAAAGAAATTTACAAAAGAGAACATGGTATAAGGTAACAAAGTTAAGGAGATGTTTCAGGAGTGATGCCTATTAGAGATCATCTATAAAGAATGCAGGAGTTTTAGTGTCATTCTGCTGCATTCCAAGTTAAGTGGGTCAAACACTGGATTGAGTCGGACATAAGCTTATTTAACGAGCTTATTTTTAATGCTCAAACTCATAAAATTTCAATTTGGGCTGTGCGGGATGGATGGATCAATTGGGTGTGATCAACCTCTGATTCCAAATCGAAATATAAATGTTGCATGATACATGGTTGATATCATACCGACCATCAAATAGATCCACAAACTATCTAGCGTGAAATTTGCTTCCATCCCCAAGATGTAAATGTTTTTGTAAAAAATTAACAAAAAAAAAAAAAATGTGTAAGGGCTGCTTTGAATTACGGGATTAACCTTCAATTGGCCTTATGGTGTGATTCATCTGCTCTGTTTTGATATAATTTATACTTTTGAATTCGGGAAGTCGTAAATCATATTGCTGCAGCCAAGAATTGCCTCGTAGGATCCAGCAGCAACCAATAGCAGAGCAATATATATCATATATTCTCTTATTACAATTCATCTACGTCTGTTAGAAAAATATTACCAGCATAGTTGTTTGATCATCCATCAGCAAAATGACAATCAACACGACATCTCGACCACCATCGCTGCCACACGTCTTTTACCATCAGCACTGATGGTGGTAATAATGGAAACAACAACACCAATATTTATTATCCTACATCTATGATAAAAATTTACCTGCGAAGAGTGCTGTGAGCACGAGTTTTGACAGCAGTTACCCACTACAACCACCGCCGCCGCCAGATGCTCCACCACCGTCACCCCCGGCGGCACCACCATCGTCACCCCCAGCAGCACCACCGCAATTAATACTTCTCAAGGCGTTTAGCCACAGTTGAAGATCATGAGTTATGGCCACAGTGGAGATCGTCATGGTGACCATGCAAAGCATGAACAAAACGGTGAGAGATCGATCACTTCCTCGGTCATCTCCCCCATCTTCTTCCGCCTTTGATTTGTTGAGGGGATGACAGCATATATAGACCCTGGTCATCGCATTGTTCTCTTTGTTACTTCTGAAGTCTTCCTGGTGGTTTCCTCGCAATTTCATGTGTAACATCATATCAAAGATAGAGCAGGATGATAAAATTAATCGTCAACAGTCTTCTTTTTTTACTTTAGTTTTGATGCACTCTTTCTTTGTGTTTTACTTGGAAAAAGCTTTCAGTTTTGAAAAAGTCTTTGTGTATCGCCTTTGCACAAAGGAGACAACCAATCTCTTTCTTTGTGTTTTGCTTGGAGAATGCTTTCAGTTTTGAAAAAGTCTTTGTGCACCATCTTCAATGCACAAAGGTGTGCATTGATCGTGTGCAGCATGCATATCATGTCCATTGGGTACCGCGCATTCCACATGTGCTGTGCCGAGTGCGCACTGAAACGGTATACAAAGACTTTTCCTTCAATTTTTACCCTAACAAGTGGATAAATTTGGCCCGCTTGCAGTGGATCTGGCTATTGGGCTCCTTGTCACCTTATGAATACCCAAAAGTCTTCGTAGCGACCACTTCATATGGAATTAAATATGCTCTCATGATTCGTGAACTCCGTCTTCGTGCTAATAGATTCTTTTTCTTTTGAATCGCCAATGAATCCTTCAAAGCTTGGATTCTCTTGCCGTTAATAGCTGATGAATTGGAAGAGGAACCCGGAGTCTCTAAACGAGCTCTGTTTTTTTCGAACAAGCATAGAGAAGTTCGGATCTGTTTAGGATTATATTTCAAGCCAAATCAATTTAAATTATTTTTTAAAAAACTAAAGTCTAAACCGTATTAATTATTTTAGTAAGCGGGAATCAAATTAAATTTTTGATTTATAGTAAATTTTATATAATCAAATGATAATCCATTATTTATAATGATAAAAATTATAGCTCACATATCCTATTATTTACATATAGCTGTAGCATTCCAATTTTTACTCTAATATAAATAAAAGTTCACTCTATATATATATATGGTGTTAGGTTTAGCTTGCATCGTTTTTTTAAAAATCCAAACCAAAGCTAATCTAAACCATTGAATCAATTTTTTTTTTTTTTTGATTTCATAAATTTTTAGACCAAAACCAATCTAAAAAATTAAAATGATAAATTTTATGATTTAATTGATTTTCTTAGATACCCATGCTTGTGGAATCCATTGCTCCTAATTAACAGAATGATATTATTTTATTCTGGAAATCTGGACAATGGAACAAGGAATCGATATCTTAAACAAGATTATTATCGTTAACAAGGAAAAAAAAATTTCTCAAACATGATTAGGCCCACGGCTCTTGCTCGTCCACGCGGTGCCACAAAGAATTCTTCATCGAGATGTGCCTTGTCCTGCAATTAATTAATTCAACCCAGCAACCTCCCTTCCATTCTACAGCTGAAAAATGAAGGCCCGTTTGGCAGCCGTGTTTAATTTAACTTTTTATGATTATGAGTAAAATTATATGTTAAGTTACATTTGTAAAAACCATACAAAACAATATGCTTAGTAGATTCCAACATATTGCTTTCTAGGTTGACCATCTAACTATAGGTTAATTATTTTAATACATTAAGTCATTTTAGCAAGGTTGTTATGCTCTGTTTAACATCCCCTGGTTAAAAAGAAGAAAAAGGGAACAAGTAAAGTTTGGCCGGTTGGATTCCTAGTTTATTTATTAAACATTTAAACTAATGAAATTTGGATTGACAATTCCGATAGAGTACCTCAATGTCAACCAAAATGAATGCAGATATCAACTGGAATAGCAATGTTTATTTAAATATCAGCACATGCATGAAAAATAACAACAATAATATTCCTTCTTTAAAAGATACACAGATTTGTTTGGCATTATCTGAGCGACCCGACAGTTGCAGACTCAGAGGATCTTATCGAGGGAGACTCTAATATAGTTATCGATTGGATTCAGGATAAGTCGAAGATAGAAGTTGCCCATCCGCTCCTTCGAAATATTTAGCAGCTTTTATGGGACCCGGCAATTACCATTGTCCAATATATCTATCGAAAGGCAAATTGTGCGGCTGACTAGGTTACCTCTTTTGTTGCCCAGCATTTCATTGATGGAATCTGGGTTCAGAGTGACACGATTTCATTCTTTCTCTTGATGTATATTTTCTTTGATCTTATAGATTGTTCTTGCACCAGAATTATGTGACTGCCCAACTGTGTACCAAAAAAAAATACAGATTTTAATTTCAACCCAAAATTAGTTTATATTGTGTTATCTCTATGGAACCTTTAGATACGTTTATTATCAAATCTATTATCTAAACAAATATAGATGGATAGATGAATTGAAATATATGATATTGTCAACAGCATGTTATTGTCACGTTGATAAAGTATAAAATAGGAACTACCCGATCCCATATAAGTATTTGTTTCATAACCTCACCCCTACATTATAATGTCATCATGGAGGAATTGGCAGTACTTCAGATGCAAATTAAAAAAATAATAAGAATCATGATCTAAAATGAAAGTTAGCTGCAAGCCCACGAAGTAAGTTTGAGCATTAAGATGAGCTTCTATAGCGATAAAACGAAGAGAATGAGGGGTGTAGGGGGCTTTCCAATAAAGCTTATCTGGTGTTCAAGTTAATAAAAGAAGAGAAAGATAGTCAAGGGCAAATCTTGTAGTCTCTTTTGATTGTAAAGGAATAAGGAGCAAAGGAAGAGAAGGAAAGCAAGCTCGATTTTACTAAAGTTAAAGATAAAGAGTAGTAGAAAAAAGCTAATAAAAAAGTAACCTTCATGCTAGTTGGCTTCTTAGTCTAATGATGGAATTATATCGTCCATCTAAATCTTAAGCTACATGCTTCATCATAACGAGGATGTTTTCTGATGTGGCTGATCCAATGCCGTTAGAGAACCATGAAGAAAACTGACGGAGCCCTGCTTTGGCCTCTGATGTCCCTTCGGCTGATGCGGCTGATCAAACCACATGACCCACGAGATGGAGGGATCACGAACTCAATATCACACGGTCCAGCGCACTCCACTCTTCTCGGCCTTGGGCTCATCTTAGCAGCGGCCCACCTCACCTTGGTGCCGGTCTCGGCGTCGGCGGCGGCCACTTCGACCATCGGCGACGGCCCACTTCGACAGGCGTCGGCGACGGCCCACCTTGGCAACGGCGTCGAGCCTCGGCCATCTCTCCGCGGCCCACCTCGATCTTGGCGTGGCCCACTTCGACCACGGCGTCGGTCTCGGCGTCGGCGACAGCCCACTTCGACCACGGCGTCGGTCTCGGCGTGGCGTCGGTCTCGGCTTCGGCGATGGCCCACTTCAACCACGGCGTCGGTCTTGGCGTCAGCGACGGCCCACCTTGGCAACGGCGTCGGCGTCGGCTCGGCAACGGCCTCGGCGTCGGCCTCAGCGGTAGAGGCCGACATGCATCCACTTGCTATAAGGAATTCCACGTGGCTTGCCAACCGTTTCTCTTTTGCCAAGATCACGGGTGGTTACCAAAATATTATGAATCGTTGCCGATACTTATGGCACACGTTTAGCAGCTGTAGCCGATCTTAACGGAAGATGTGATTCGGCTGTTATCAACGAAGGGTAAAGGGACCCCCGAACAGGTATATAAAGAGCCCGACCCCCAACGAGGGAGGGAAACTCAATCTCTACTCTCTCATTAAAAAATTCCTGTTCTCCAGATCGCTGACTTGAGCGTCGGAGGGTCCCCACCGGAACCACCGGTCTGGGACTTTTCTTGCAGGTTTTCGGCTGAAGGAGGCGGTCCCTATCATTCCTCTGAAGGCCAACGAAGTATTTCTGTCGCTTGACGCTCCTCAAAAGTAATTTGGCAGCAACATTTTCTATGACCGCATCAATTATCATGAGTCCTTCTAGGAATGGTTGATCTTGCTAGCCAATCAATAAACATATGCATCTTATTTTATTAGTTGTACATTACCAACAGCTCTATTGATTAAAATCTTTTAACCTATATTGTTCATCATGATACTAGTATAGCATGAATCTCCATGCATTATTTTATTGAAGGCAAAAAAAGATTTTATGACATATATAGTAGTAGTAATAGTAATAATAATAATAATAATATTTTTTGTTTCAATAATAACGTTTATATAAATAATATCAAATACTTAAATTCTATTTGAAGATTTACTTCAATCAACTATTTTTTTTTTTCGATGGTCAGGAAAAGTTTTGCAATCCATTCTGGCCATGTCGGTTCAAGAATTTGAAAATCTTTGTACATCGTCTTCGGTGCAGCATGATCTGTACTATTGAGTGCAATGATTCACCCTTGCGCAGGCTCGCGCTAAGGGATTCGCCCATAGATTTCACATCGCTAATGCATGGATCTGCACGTGAATGAATCACAGTGCCTAATGCAGGCCATGCTGCACCGAAAGGTATACCTAATATTTTTTCAAGAATTTTGCGGTCATGGGCTCCCAAATCCTCTCATGGTCATGATGGACCCTTTTCTTACAGGGAATTCGGATCATAATGGAGGACTCTTTGTAGAAAAGAGAAGCCCTCATGAAATTTTTATTCAGCAATTGTTCTTAATGCATGTAAAATAGATTAAGATAATGAGATCTCTGCTTCATGGCATTAATTAGATATTGGAGAAGAAAAATTTTTAAAAAGAATAAAATAACTTTTAGGAATGATACGATTGCAAGTATCCGCCTGTGATTGATAAGTTAAATAAAATAAATATAAACTTATTATTACAATTTTATATTATTATATTTAAATTTTAACATTAAATAATTTTTAAATTAAAAAATAAGAATAAGATAAAAAATTAAATTTCAAAGAAATTTAATTGTTTTGGAATTTTAGATAAAAATAAATGAAATGGATAAAATAAATGAAATATTTCTTAAAATAATAAAGCTCAATAAGAATTTTTTTAAAAAATGAATTTCAATAAAATATTTTTCTGTAATAGAGTCATTATCATTATAGAAATAAATACTAGACCCTAATATGTAGACAGATTTTTCACCTATGGCTTTTTTCTCAGCTCACATCATAGAGTTGACTATTAGCACGGTGCAAAGTAATTAATTTAGCAAACATATAAACAACCATAAAATTCTACAAGCACACTAATTCAATATTACACATGACGGCTGATTCCTGAGCATGGTGCCCGTACTCATGTTTAATTTAAGTCCGTAAACAAACATTCTATGGCTGATGGACCAAGAAGTGGATGGATTTCATCTTTAAAAAATAATTATATATTTCATAATTTCTTCTGTTGTTACTAATATCTATTAATATACTTTAATAAGATATTAAAATTTTAATTTTTAATAAGTTTATGCGGCATAAAAGTAGAATCTTTTTTAGCAGATTAGATTATATTATATTACAATAATCGTTTTATTGTCAGCAGTTCTAAAGTGTATTATAATGTTTAGTAAGGTGCTTAGGAATTGAAAAAAAAAAATCATAACAGTCAGACTGTCACAGCGATTGATGTATCAGTTTTTTTTTTTTTTAAGTATAATCGAACGAAAATCAATCAATTTGCATGACCTGTTCAAAGTTGGCTCTGGGAATTTTTTTTTTTTTTTTTTTTTTTTGACCAGCCTAAAATAAATGAAATCCTTGTGTTGATTTCCTCGGATTTTTTTCTTTTTTTTACAAAAAAAAAAAAAGTCTGGACGAAGCTTTGCTCGCTGAATATTTTTTAACGGATAGTAAATTTTAAAATAGTAAATGCACAATTCAATTATGGACGAAGCTTTGGTCGCTGAAGATTTTTAAACGGACAATGAATTCTAACCCCTTCCTCTGTCGTATACCCACCTGCCCCTCCTCTCCAGTGCACTTGAAGCTTCAGACCTGGTGCGGGGTTGTTGAATAATTAATGAAGGTTGAACCGAGCGCCGACACGTTGGATCAAGCATAAATCAAGTGTTCATTTCGTTCTTGACGCGGTAAACAATCATATTATCTAAACTAAAGTATTCATTTCTTTCTTGACGTGGCAAACAATCATATTATCTAAACTAAAATATGAGGATAGCAACTGCACTAATTGACGCCCATTGGCCTGATAATAATATAAGTTGAGCTCGAGGCCTTGAGATCTGCTCGGTTCACGAATTTAATATTTTTTATTTTTAAATTTATATTATAAATTTTTGAAAAAAAAATTAAAAATTTAAAAATAACAAATAATTAAATTTTAAATATATTCTTATTCTTAGACACATGTACTTCATAAATTTTTTAAATAAAAAAATAAAAAAGGAATTACTTTGAAATTCTTCTAAATTTAAGAGTAAAAAAATTAAAGTATATATATTATTGTTGGGGAGCGCGGAATACCCCCAAGATCACGGCTATAGCGTATATGAGTAATACAAAAAAAAACTTTTTTCGTTCTAATCTAAGAGTAGAAGATCATACCTTCATATTTGAACTTTGGAACACTTTGATTCGATTGCTCGACCTCAACCTTTTAGCCTTTCGCCGTATTCCCGAAAATACTTTCTTTCTCTCACAAGATGGTGGGATCTCTCGGCCGACCTAGGGTTTCTTGTTTTTCTTTTTCCTCAAAAATCTTAACCCTAGTGATGAGGGGTAAAATCGTCATTGCATTGTTGACCACTCCCATCGGCGATGGGGTCGCGCCCAGTCCAAATGCCGTGCTTGCCAGCTGGCCTGCTGGCGCGACATTCTAGCAACAAGAGTCTCTTCATAATGAAGAAAGAGGCGACATTCTAGCAACAAGAGTCTCTTCATAATGAAGAAAGAGAACAAGAGGGAAAAGAAGGGCCACGTCATGTGCGTGGGTTCTCCCAAAGGCCCCTTCATTAATATCCGTCAAATCAATAAGCTGGAGCATTCAATGGTGCAGAAACGGTTATAATGACTTAGCCAGCATTTAATGGAATAAAAAGAGAAGAGAAAGCATACTTCGGCCAAATGCCTCGGGCAAATATACTTCGGCCAAAATGCCCCGGCAAATATAGTTCGGCAAATGTAGTTCGGCAAATATAATTCGGCAAATATGCTTCGGCCAACATGCCTCGATAAATATGCTTCGGCCAACATGCCTCGGCAAATATAGTTCGGCCAAGCCTCCGCAACCATGATATTTCTTTTGCATCAAGGCATTTATGACCTCATAAAGGCCACATATATCCACCTGCTTTAAGGCATTCAATGCCTTATTTTCTTATATGCATCAACGCATTTATGGCTGCCACGTTGGCCCCTTGTGCCTCGGCACCTACTTCCACCAAGCCTCCGCCAGCCGTGATGACTGAACCACAGCGTTCAAAACACCTCTGCGGAATATGGCGCGGGAGAGTTCAAATTCACTGTAACAAAATAAGATTCCAAACAAGGAATCATGCCAAGACGTGGCCTAGGACCTACAATAGTGGCCTAGGGACCATGCAGCCACTGAGTCTCGAGCCATCGGCCAGCTCTCCCCGCCTCCCAGCCGTCGATCCTCCAACTAACCATATACGGATCCTACCGGCCCTGTAACAACCTGATTCGAATCCGTTTCGAATCCCAACAACTTTCAGACCTCATCCAGAGCATGTCCAAAATGTCAGGTGACCGCCTATAAATACTACCATCCTCAAGCCTCTCAGGTACGGCTATTCTACGCCCATTTTTCATTCGCAGTTCTCATACTCCGCCATGAAAGCTCCCATGAGAGCTCGGAGGAACACTTCCCGGGGATCCTTCTCCCCATATTTGTTGATGCTGGTCTCCACGGACTTGGGCATCGGAGGGTCTTCCGCAGAGGGCCACCCCCAACGCCTCTCGCGTGAGGACTGTTTTGCAGGTCCACCCAGGAAGGAGCCCATGCTGCAGCTCGACTGCGCCCGAGTCGAAGGATGGATCCCAGCGGCAACAGATTGGCGCTAGAGGAAGGGCCTCAAGTCCCATTAAACTTGAAAAAAGGAGACAAGGATCTCGATCTGGAAGAGAACCTTTCCAATGGCTAATCGAAGAAGGGCAACTTCTGAAGCCCAGGACCAGGTCGCCTCCCAGAGACCCGATCTGATGAGTATCGTGGCATCGCCGCCCACCAGCTGAGACTCTGTCGCCACCAGCTGTTCCAGTGACCCAGGACTAGTTCGCCACACTGGTCCAGCAGGTCCAAGCCCTGACCCATCTAGTTCAGGAGCGCCTTACAGCTCCCCATCCAGTTATAGCTGCCCCTGCTCCATGCCTCCCAGAAGAGGCCGCAGCTCCTCTATCTCCAGCCACTCCTTCTTCTGGTCCGCATAGAGTTGCGGACCCCCCATGTCGACCTAAGGAGGCAAGACTAGTCCCGCAAGGGAGCTGCGACAAGGATCTCCCCAGATCTCGGCGGGCCCGATTCATCTCTCTGGTGTCCTCTCATCACGACTCGATGTCGTCTCCGCCTTCTCCCTGCCTTAGCACCACAGATCGGCTTCCATAGCCGTGCTATGCGCACCAAGGCATTTATGGCCTCATAAAGGCCATGTGCATCTACCTGCATTTAATGCCTTATCTCCTTCCATCATTAAGGCATTTATGGCTGCCGCATTGCCCCTTAGGCACCTTTGCGTGAGGAAGGATGGCGTCATAAAGCCAAGACAAGGAGTTCTTGACTCCATGCTTCACAGAAGTCCGACGGCCAGCTTCAGCCTCAGCCAGTGGGCCTACTGCACCACCCAGAGAGTTTCTACATGCAGGACCCCGTTCCGGATGGCCTTTGGCGTAGAAGCTGTCATCCCCGTAGAGATAGGACCCCCCTATCCGCGGATGCTATCACGCCTCCAGAGTCAAAGGGAGATCTTTCTCGCCCAGCAACCTTGTTCTCCGGAAAGCATCTGTCTCCAAACCGCTGGAGCAAGGAAAAGGCCCCTACCAAGTGGCGGAGATCATTGGACCGGGAACCTACAAGCTGCAAGATCTAAACGGAAAGTCTGTCCCCCAGACGTGGAACTCGGACAATCTCCGTAAGTATTATCAATAGGGTGCTGCTCACCAATCCTCGGCACGACCGAGTTGCCTATTTGTACAGGAAATCTCCGAACCTTGGCAGGGCCAAGTAAAAATCTCCGAACCTCGGCTGGGCCGAGCAACAAATTCTCCGAACCTTGGTAGAGCCAAGTAAAAATTCTTCAAACCTCGGCTGGGCCGAGCAACAAATTCTCCGAACCTTGGCAGCGCCAAGTAAATATAATCTTCGAAGGCTTGGCAACACCGAGTAATTTATTTGGAAGCCTCGGTAACAACCAAGTGGCATCTTGGAAGGCTAGGCAACACCAAGTATTTTATTATTTGAAGCCTCGGTTACAACCGAGTGGCATCTTGGAAGGCTCGGCAACACCGAGTATTTTATTATTTGAAGCCTCGGTTACAACCGAGTGGCATCTTGGAAGGCTCGGCAACACCGAGTTTATTATTTGAAGCCTCGGTTACAACCGAGTGGCATCTTGGAAGGCTCGGCAACACCGAGTATTTTATTATTTGAAGCCTCGATTACAACCGAGTGGCATCTTGGAAGGCTCGGCAACACCGAGTATTTTATTATTTGAAGCCTCGGTTACAACCGAGTGGCATCTTGGAAGGCTCGGCAACACCGAGTATTTTATTATTTGAAGCCTCGGTTACAACCGAGTGGCATCTTGGAAGGCTCGGCAACACCGAGTATTTTATTATTTGAAGCCTCGGTTACAACCGAGTGGCATCTTGGAAGGCTCGGCAACACCGAGTATTTATTATTTGAAGCCTCGGTTACAACCGAGTGGCATCTTGGAAGGCTCGGCAACACCGAGTATTTTATTATTTGAAGCCTCGGTTACAACCGAGTGGCATCTTGGAAGGCTCGGCAACACCGAGTATTTTATTATTTGAAGCCTCGGTTACAACCGAGTGGCATCTTGGAAGGCTCGGCAACACCGAGTATTTTATTATTTGAAGCCTCGGTTACAACCGAGTGGCATCTTGGAAGGCTCAGCAACACCGAGTATTTTATTATTTAAAGCCTCGGTTACAACCGAGTGGCATCTTGGAAGGCTCGGCAACACCGAGTATTTATTATTTAAAGCCTCGGTTACAACGGAAGGCTCGGCAATAAATATAATATTGAAGGCTCGGCAACAACAGTAATAAATTTTTTGAAGGCTCGGAAACAACCGAGTAATATATTCCTGAAGACTCGGCAACACCGAGTAATTTATTATTTTAAGGCTTGGCAACAACCGAATAATAAATTTTCAGAGCATCAGCTAAAGACCGAGTGATATATTTCTCGGCAACAACCGAGTAATAAATTCATCCATAAAAGTACGCTCTTTCTAGACCCATTTTTATTCATTGAATTAAATTCTATTTTTAAAGGCCTGCGAAATTCTTATAACTTTCTTTGAAAGCTGCAATAAGAAGCCCTGCCGAGCAATCTCTGTACCTTGGCAGCGCCAAGTAAAATAATCTTTATAATCCTCGGCTGGGCCGAGCGGTCTTCGAACCTTGGCAGCGCCAAGTAAAATATAATCTTGAAGGCTCGGCAACAACGAGTAATATATTTCTAAAGGCTCGGCAACAACCGAGTAATAAATTCCCAGAGCATCGGCCAAAGACTGAGTGATATATTTCTGAAGGCTCGGCAATAACCGAGTAATAAATTCATCCATAAAATCACAATGAGAAGCAGGTCATAAAAAGCCCCGGTCAGAGCCGGAGTGCATCTCTCATTATTGGAAGCCTCGGCCAGAGCCGGAGTGCATCTCTTATTATAAAAGCCCCGGTCAGAGCCGGAGTGCATCTCTTATCATCAAAAGCCCCGGTCAGAGCCGGAGTGCATCTCTCATTATTGGAAGCCCCGGCCAGAGCCGGAGTGCATCTCTTATTACCGGAAGCCCCGGCCAGAGCCGGAGTGCATCTCTCATTACCGGAAGCCCCGGCCAGAGCTGGAGTGCATCTCTTATTACTGAAAGCCCCGACCAAAGCCGGAGTGCATATCATATTATTAAAATCCCCGGCCAGAGCCGGAGTGCATCTCTATTTATCAAAAGCCCCGGTCAGAGCCGGAGTGCATCTCTTATCATCAAAAGCCCCGGCCAGAGCCGGAGTGCATCTCTTATTACCAAAAGCCCCGGCCAGAGCCGGAGTGCATCTCTCATTATTGGAAGCCCCGGCCAGAGCCGGAGTGCATCTCTTATTACCAAAAGCCCCGGCCAGAGCCGGAGTGCATCTCTTATCATCAAAAGCCCCGGCCAGAGCCGGAGTGCATCTCTTATTACCAAAAGCCCCGGCCAGAGCCGGAGTGCATCTCTCATTATTGGAAGCCCCGGCCAGAGCCGGAGTGCATCTCTTATTACCAAAAGCCCCGGCCAGAGCCGGAGTGCATCTCTCATTATTGGAAGCCCCGGCCAGAGCCGGAGTGCATCTCTTGTTACCAAAAGCCCCGGCCAGAGCTGGAGTGCATCTCTTATCATCAAAAGCCCCGGCCAGAGCCGGAGTGCATCTCTTATTACCAAAAGCCCCGGCCAGAGCCGGAGTGCATCTCTCATTATTGGAAGCCCCGACCAGAGCCGGAGTGCATCTCTTATTACCAAAAGCCCCGGCCAGAGCCGGAGTGCATCTCTTATCATCAAAAGCCCCGGCCAGAGTCGGAGTACATCTCTTATTATCAAAGCCCCGGCCAGAGCCGGAGTGCATCTCTTATTATTAAAAGCCCCGGTCAGAGCCGGAGTGCATCTCTTATCATCAAAAGCCCCGGCCAGAGTCGGAGTGCATCTCTTATTATCAAAAGCCCCGGCCAGAGCCGGAGTGCATCTCTTATTATTAAAAGCCCCGGTCAGAGCGGAGTGCATCTCTTAACATCAAAAGCCTCGGCCAGAGCCGAAGGGCATCACCTATTAACAGAAACCTCGTCCAAGACCGAGTGACATGTCGGAACCCTCGGCTAAAGCCGGAGGGAATTTCTTATTGATCTTCAAAAGCCCCGGCCAGAGCCGGAGTGCATCTCTTATCATCAAAAGCTCGGCCGAAGACTGAGTGATATATTTCTGCAGCCTCGGCCAATCTAAGTGATACAGCACTAAAGCTTCGTCCCAACCGAGTAATTTCTCGGACACTCTAGTGCAACTAAAGCACCTTATTTTACTTCAGCAAGGGGGCCGCCCAGGCCTTTCCCTAACCTACACAGAGATGAACACTTCCTCTATAGAGGATCGAATGACACGTCCCCTAAATAAGATTGCTCCAGAATTCTACTCCTTATATCCGAAATTACACTTCGGACTAGGGAGTGGGGGGCATGTGATGAGGGTAAAATCGTCATTGCATTGTTGACCACTCCCATCGGCGATGGGGTCGCGCCTAGTCCAAATGC
Source organism: Calamus simplicifolius (assembly GCA_900491605.1). NCBI lineage: Eukaryota > Viridiplantae > Streptophyta > Magnoliopsida > Arecales > Arecaceae > Calamus > Calamus simplicifolius. Next base: position 500,356 of record UESW01005032.1, on the reverse strand, counting down.
CATGCTTGCCAGCTGGCCTGCTGGCGCGACATTCTAGCAACAAGAGTCTCTTCATAATGAAGAAAGAGAACAAGAGGGAAAAGAAGGGCCACGTCATGTGCGTGGGTTCTCCCAAGGGCCCCTTCATTAATATCCATCAAATCAATAAGATGGAGCATTCAATGGTGCAGAAACGGTCATAATGACTTAGCCAGCATTTAATGGAATAAAAGAGAAGAGAAAGCATACTTCGGCCAAAATGCCTCGGGCAATATACTTCGGCCAAAATGCCCCGGCAAATATAGTTCGGCAAATGTAGTTCGGCAAATATAATTCGGCAAATATGCTTCGGCCAACATGCCTCGGAATATGCTTCGGCCAACATGCCTCGGCAAATATAGTTTGGCAAATATAGTTCGGCCAACATACCTCGGCCTCCGCAACCATAATATTTCTTTTGCATCAAGGCATTTATGACCTCATAAAGGCCATATATATCCACCTGCTTTAAGGCATTCAATGCCTTATTTTCTTACATGCATCAACGCATTTATGGCTGCCACGTCGGCCCCTTGTGCCTCGGCACCTACTTCCGCCAAGCCTCCGCCAGCGTGATGACTGAACCACAGCGTTCAAAACACTCTGCGGAATCTGGCGCGGGAGAGTTCAAATTCACTGTAACAGAATAAGATTCCAAACAAGGAATCATGCCAAGACGTGGCCTAGGACCTACAATAGTGGCCTAGGGACCATGCAGCCACTGAGTCTCGAGCCATCGGCCAACTCTCCCCGCCTCCCAGCCGTCGATCCTCCAACTAACCATATACGGATCCTACCGGCCCTGTAACAACCTGATTCGAATCCGTTTCGAATCCCAACAACTTTCAGACCTCATCCAGAGCATGTCCAAAATGTCAGGTGACCGCCTATAATACTACCATCCTCAAGCCTCTCAGGTACGGCTATCTACGCCCATTTTTTCATTCGCAGTTCTCATACTCCGCCATGAAAGCTCCCATGAGAGCTCGGAGGAACTCTTCCCGGGGGATCCTTCTCCCCATATTTGTTGATGCTGGTCTCCACTGACTTGGGCATCGAAGGGTCTTCCGCAGAGGGCCACCCCCAACGCCTCTCGCATGACGACTGTTTTGCAGGTCCGCCCAGGAGGGAGCCCATGCTGCAGCTCGACTGCGCCCGAGTCGGAGGACGGATCCCAGCGGCAACACCTAGCAACCAACTGAGAATGTATTTATATGGCTACAACAGGGACCAATAGGCAAATATGAAAAGGACTTCTTACGTAATTAAATCTCCCAAACCTACCCCGGGTTAGGATTCAATTACGTAAATTACAATTCATTCCACTAAAGAATTATAATTGTACTCCTAATCATATTCGAATTTATATTTTCGAGCCTTAATATTAAATACTTATTATCTCCCCACGTTAAGATTACAGATATCCACCAATTAAATTTAATTACTGACAATATAATTTAATTGGCTTTTATTATCCTTGAGACTTATCCACTTAACTTATTTGATGTATCGGATTCAAAATCCACTTGCAAGATTTGATACAATCAAAACTTATAAGCTTTCTCAAGGGGATATCATCAATCCAAATTAACAGGACGTGGATTCCTTTAACTATTAATATTCACCATATATATAATGTTATTACCCAACCCACTGAGTTTATTGACTCATATAGAATCTCACTCTATGTTTAATCAAAGCAATAATCACTATATACACGTGTCTAGAAATAAAATTCGGATTAAGAGCATAAGTAATCATAATATTCATGAGTTTTAAATTATTTTATAAAGTCAGTATAAAATAATTAACTCAACTGGGTCCTGTTTCAATACACACAAAGTGTACTAGCACAAATAGTTAAAATAAACTATTCCCCGTAGTCAAGACAGACCTACTAAAAATTTATGCTACAGTTCTACTGATGGTGTGTCCAATTCATCTAAAACTGTGAACAATAAACTTGTATTCCAAAAGAACCGATGATCTAGTCTTCTGTGTGTAAGCCGTACTCTACATACTAGATCAAATACTCTTTGTAAATACTAGACACATGCACATATATAGTAAATGGCACATATTACTCAAAATAAATTCTCATTAAAATATAAAGACATAACATAAAGCATATCTTTTAGTCTATATCTCTATCAATTATTATTATTATTATTATTATATATATAGTGAACCATGCACTCAGCCTGATCTCATGGAAATTTTCGACCAACGTGGAGTGAGGATGTAGTGTTTGAAATAGGGGATAAGAAGGTATATTTCCTGGATATCCCCTCTTATTCCAAAAGCCATAACTATAAGGGATAGCTGGGAATAAAGTTAACCAAAAGGATAATCCATGGTTAACCATGGGATATCCCCTCAATTTATTCTCTAGAGAATGCAGGAATAGCTAGTTATCCCTCCAAATAAGAGTTAAAAAAAGTTATCCTATAGATTTACCTTTTTGCATTTGATATGATCAATGGGATAGCCAAGGGATATCCCTAGGGATAGTTAGGGGACAAACTTATTCCGTACACTTATCCATAAATAATATTTTTTCTATCAAATACTACCTAAGAGATAGCTGGGAATAAAGTTAACCAAAGGGATAATCCATGGTTAACCATGGTTAACCATGGATATCCCTCAATTTATTCCCTAGAAAATGCAGGAATAGCTGGTTATCCCTCAAATAAGAGTAAAAAAAAAGTTATCTTATGGATTTATCTTTTTGCATTTGATATGATCAATAGGATAGTCAAAGGATATCCCTAGGGATAGCCAAAGATAAACTCTATCCCATATATTTATCCATGAATAATATTTTTTCTATCAAATACTATCTTAGGTAGTTAAAAATTGACATAAGATTCGGTTTGTGGAGGCAGGTTCTGTTCTGCTGGCACGATGGCAACATCCCCGCTTGTAGGCTGGCTTTCATGCCTTGTTTTTCCAGTTGAATTTGCTCTTATAAGCATGATAGGTGCAAAAGCTTTTAACGATATTGATGTTGCGCCCCACGTACCAGTATGGCCTATCTTTATATATTTTTAGAGGTGCTGGCATGAAATTTTTAATATTATAAAAATTAATTTTTTATTTTTATTTCTAACTTAACTTTTCATTTTTAATTTTTTGTCTTTAAAAAATTCGAAAAACATTTTCATTTGTTGAAAAATAAATTTTTTATTAAATTTTTTTAAAAAGCGATGCATTGATTATGATTGATGGTAGAGGTATAATAATGAATAGATAGTGAAAAGGATGGTAGTTGTGATGATATATGTAAAGGCAGTGAATGGTAAAAATATATGGTTGCAGAGTAAGGGAAGGAAATGATCATTATGAAGGCATAATAGTGGGCGGTGGAGGAAGTGGTATGGCTTTTATCGTCGTCGTAAAGAAAGATAGTGAATGATGGTTGTAGTCACAATAGTAATGATAGCTATAGATGGTAAAAGATGATTAATGAAGATATTGTAGTATAATAAAGAGAAAATTTTGCTTCATTTAAAAAAAATAATGAAAGACAATCTAAAGAAGTTTTTAAGACTTAATATAAAATTATGAAATATAATTTTTTTTATTTTTATTAAAAATATTAATTTTAAACATAAAATCCTATATTATGTTTTTAGCTAAAAAATAAAAATACAAATACCATCTCGAGGCTACATTTGAAATGAGGACATTTGAAGATGGGAATTTAGAAAATTTTTATATTTTATCAAATTTCATCCTTTGGTAACATTAATTAAAGTAGACAAAGTGCTATTTAATCATTCCTTAGGGTATTAAAATCCCTTAAAAATATTAATTTTGAAAACCTACATAGAAGATTGGCTATCCACATTAAAATTCTTCAATCATATAGAAGATTAATTTTGATGAAGACTCACATTAAAGCCGTTTACTAGATCTATTTTATTTTAAAATTGCCCATTAGCTTAAGTAAAAATCCAACCTATATTGCATTATATGGAAACCACCTTTATTATCCTATTTGTCACTCACATCTCATGACTAGAATCATCATTCTCTTTTTTTTTTTGCCCAAAATTTTTTTCCATCGCATCACTTTCCTTTTTTCTCTCTTATTTTGCTGAATTTTTTTATGATATAATAATTGCTTCTTCTTAAATGTCATTTAATTTAATTAGAATATTATTCTACATTGAATTTTTTAATATTCAATTTTTTTTACCATAACCAATATTAGATTTGAGCAGGTTAAAAATGCATTTTATAAGCGCCATCAGTCTTTGTACTGCTGGGACGATCATTTTTTTATCATTACATCAAAAAATATAATTATAAACTTTGGGCATTAAAGGTAATTTAAAAATTTTATTTACTATTTTAAAAATTAAAATTACTTAAAAAGTTCAACAAGAAATATTGGATTATAATTTAAGAATTTAACTTATCTATACAATGTCTCAGTTTATTTGTTAATTCAATTAATTTGTTAAAGAATCAGAATCACGTGATGCTTTTTAAGTGTAAACTAATTGTCAGCGGATCGACTTGTGCTATAAGTTTTTTCTTTTGTCTAAATAATTTTTTTTTCTCATCCATTTCTAGGGACCATCATTGCAAATACCGCTAGAATTTAACTTCTATTTATTTTTTTTTTTCATTAAGTATCAATTAGACACGATTAAGATGGTCCTATATTCAATATCAAGGGATCATGTTGATTCAAAATTTAAATTTACGATTAACATAGACATCCCTTAATCATATTCTATTTAAAGCGTCCTCTGTGATGGACATATAAAGCATAAAGAAAAATAAAATGGGAAGGTCCTTACGCCTGGTCTTTATCAAAGTTTACACCATCACTAAGAGAGACCGTAAGGTGTGGAGGAGCCTTACCCCTGATCTGAAGAAATATCAACCCATTTGCATGGATCAATGGATGGAGGTATTTATGTGTTTATTTATATTTTTTATTATCATGATAAATATATATTGGTCAAATATTTTTGCATATTTGACATGCATGTTATTTAGTCTAACAAACATGCAAAAGATCAATATAAAATTTTGTCTATCATTTGGTATCAGAACCTATAAAAATACCTCTGCTTTGTTTATTGAGATTGTTTCCATATAATCTACATTATTTTTGGAATCTAATAAAATCCATGAGAAACAATCATTATTTCATTTATTTGATAAAGAGGGGCAATGCATTCTTGGTCTCTATTTCTTTCATTTAAGGATAGTCCAAAGGAAAGGCTACTCGTAGTACCCTGGATTATTTGATCCAACGGGCATGTGGTAGGGATATTAGGGATATACCAATAAGAGAGGCTACTGGTAGTACTTTGGTGTATTTGACCCAACAACCTGCATACCGAGAGAGTAAATAGGTCATCAAGAATCATCAGAAAAGGGCATTAGATCTGGTAAACTCTGAATATTTAGTTTTATTTAATTTAGTTTTATTTAAGAGAAGCATCAGTAAGATCTATGCCATGAAGAATGCACCTATCTGTTCGCTCACCCTTTTAGATATAGTTTAAATAAAAGAAAATTCATAAAAGATGTGGGATTGAGATTCTGGTATGATGGTTAAAATTTAGATTTTTAAACTTGTGATCAAAGAATTATGGGATTAGACTCTCTCCCATGACAGACCGTATCACGCGATATGGGTATCATTAAAAAAAATTGGCTGTCCAGCCGCTGGCCCAGCGGTTGGCCTAGGCACCCGCTTGGGCCAGACAGCCAGGTACTAGCCCAACGGCTAGTGCTTGGGCCAAGTGCCCAGGTGCCCGCTTGGGCCAGTCGTCAGGCTAGGCCGCGTGCCCAGCCTAGGCTGCAGCCAGGCTAGGCTGCGTGCCTAGCCAGGACCGCGCAGTAGTCTGGGCCACACCCACGTCTGACCCATGTTGAAAAAAATTATGGGATGATTAAGAAATTTTGGGTTGAATTAAACTATTGGAATTGGGTGAGGATGGCGAGCTGCTGGCTCGTCCATCAAATGATTGGGCTATTGGCATGGCCTAATTATGTTTAATTATATTTAGAATTTATGTGTATAAATTTTGTAAATTATGCATGCATTTTGAGTGACATAATTAAGCATAAAATTTAAATAATATCTAAAGTGATAATTATAATTTGAATAATTAAGGAGTAGCTACAACATCCTTAATTATAAAATTATATAATAAAGTTAATGAATCACATAAATAATAAAATTAATTGTAATTAATTATATGGATATAATAAAATTTTTGTTATATTTATATAATTAATTAGGATAAAATATTAAATTATATTTTTCTAATTTGTGGAATTAGAAAGAAAGAACATAATTTGATAGTTTTACCATACAGACTTAAGTGAATCTAATTGAATTAGAGATTTAACCCACAGGCAAGTTTTATGTCAGTAGATTCATTATTTTCTAAATGCATGATTTGCTTATCAGCCTCAATTTTTGGTAATAACTATGTATGTTTAATTTTGCAGTTATGCAACCTATAAATTTCTCTGATATAAAATGTGACGTACCTGAATTGAGGGGTGATAACTATAAAGTTTGGAATGAGAGAATTCTTCTTCATCTAGGGTTGATGGACATTGATTATGCTATAAGGAAGGATAAACCACCTTCAGTAACTCAGACTAGCACTCCTAGTGAGATTGCGATTTATGAACGGGAGCGATCTAATCGCTTGTGTGTAATATTCATAAAGACAAAAAACTTTGTTGGTATACGTGGTTCAGTCGATAAGCATGAGAATGTCAGGAAGCTGCTAAAAGCCATTGATGAGCAATTCAGTACTTCAGACAAAGCTCTTGCCAGCACCCTAATTTTGAAGTTCTCATCCTAAGGCTCACACAAGTGAGAGGTGTGCATAAGCACATTATGCAAATGAGGGACATTGCAGCTGAAGACTCTTGAAGTTGAAATATTTGAGTCGTTTCTGGTGCACTACATTTTAAACACCCTTCCACAACAGTATATGGACCATTTAAGATATCTTATAACACACATAAGGAAAAATGATCAATTAATAAACTTTTGGCCATATGTGTTCAAGAAGATGGTAGACTGGTGATGGAATTGGGTGAGAGTGCAATGCTGACTACAAATGGAAAGGATCGGGCACGGGCCAAGAAGAAGGGTAAAAGTAAAATACCACCCCAATCTGACATTAAAAAGGAATCCAAGTGTTTCTTCTGTAAGAAGAAGGGACACATGAAGAAGGATTGCATCAAGTTCAAGACTTGGCTTGAAAAGAAAGGTAAAACAATCTCACTTGTTTGTTATGAATCTAATATGGCTGATATTATTTATAACACATGTTGATTGATTCTGGTTCTACAATTCATATTTGCAATACTTTGCAGGGTATGCAAAACCTATGAAAGCCAGTAGAAAGTGAGCAGTATATCTCTTCAGAAAACAAGATGTGTTTATATGTGTAAGCTATAGGGACATGCACTTTAGTTCTTAGTAGTGGTTTTATTTTAAATTTGAAAAAGACTTTTTATGTACCTAGTTTTTTTAGAAATTTAATTTCAGTTTCAAGACTTATACCTTTGGGTTATTCCTTCAACTTTTCAGATACTTCTTCCAGTTTATATTATAAATCTGAACTTATTGGGAATTATTTGTCTGATGATCTTTTCTATATTAATTTGTAAAATGATACCACTCATAATGTGATGCATGTTAGGGCTGGCATGAAAAGATGTGTTGTAAATGATAACTCTTTCATGTTGTAGCAACGAAGATTGGAACATATCTCCATAGATAGAATCAATAGGTTAGTGAATGAAGGAGTACTCAGTACTTTGGACTTCACTGACTTTTGACACTTATATGGACTGCATTAAGGGCAAGCAGACCAACAAGTCAAAGAAGGTGCCAAAAGGAGTTCAAACCTATTAGAGATCATACACATGGACATTTGTTGTCTGGATATGGATTTTCATGGTTCGAAATACTTTATCTCCTTCATTGATGACTACTCACGATATATATATATGTACTTGCTTTAGAATAAAATGAAGCATTGGATGTCTTTAAGGTTTTTAAGGTAGAAGTAGATACACAATGTGAAAAATAAATCAAAATTGTGAGATCTGATAGAGAAGGTGAGTATTATGGGAAATACACTGAAGATGGACAAATACTTGGTCCATTTGAGAAGTTTCTTCAAGAATATGGGATTATTGCCCAATACAATTTACCTGGTTTACCTAATCAGAATGGTGTAGCAGAGAGAAGGAATCAAACATTGATGGACATGGTGAGGAGCATGATTAGCAACTCCAAATTGCCTAAGTCCTTGTGGACAGAAGCTCTCAAGATGGCTGTGTACATATTGAATCGGGTTCCAACCAAGGCTGTTTTTAAAATGCCATTTAAATTATTTAAAGGTTAAAAATCAAGTTTGCGACATGTACGCGTATGGGGATGCCCATGTGAAGTGAGAGTGTACAATCCATAAGAGAAAAAGCTGAACGCTAAGACTATTAGTGTGTATTTTGTTAGATATGCTGAAAGGTCCAAGGGATATAGATTTTACTATCCATCTCACATAACTAAGATTGTGGAATCAAGAAATACCAAATTTCTTGAGAATAACTTGATTAGTGGGAGTGATCCAATCGCAGAGCATGATCCCTAAAAGAAAATATTCTGATGCTTAACCTTCCACTTCAAGCGATAGACTGATTATCGTTCATAGTGCCACTCAAGATTAAATGGGCATTAGACAACTAGTTGTTAAAATTTTATAATTTGCTGATAATGAACTAGTAGATCCAGTCTCTCATGAGTTACCAAAGATAGTTGAACAATCAACTTCACGAGAGAAGGTTGTTACAACATTAAGAAGATTTGCAAGAGAAAAGAAATCAGCAATTGTTAGTGACTATATTATGTATCTTCAAGAGTCGGACTATAATATTGAAGCTGAAAATGATCCTGAAATATTTTCACAAGCCATGAGTTGTAAAAAATTCAATTTATGGTATGATGCTATAAAAGAGAGATGAATTCTATGGCATTTAATTTAGTCTTGGATCTTATTGAGCTGCCTGATGGAGCAAAAGCCATTGGCTATAAATGGGACCAAGAAAGACTCGTTAGGCAACATTGAGCGATATAAGGCAGGACTTTCAATGTGGCATATTTACATCCATTCTTTCCGGATAATACACCTCTATATCCATATGAGAACTCGGTCGAGTTCTTCGCAAGAGGGAGAGAATGATGCAAATAGGGTTGCAATGAGATATATGGACAAGTTAGACTCGCGAAAAGCAACAAAACAAGGACGAAAGAAGTTGTTTGAGAGCAAGGCTAGTTAGTTTCCTAAATTATTTTATTTCCTATAGTTTTTAGTTTCCTAAATTATTTTATTTCCTATAACTTTTTAGTTTCCTAAATTATTTTATTTTCTATAGCTTTTAGTTTCCTAAATTATTTTATTTCCTATAGCTTTTTAGTTTCCTAAATTATTTTATTTCCTATAGAATATAAATAGTTGTTTTGGGTTTTTGAGACCGAAGATCAATTTTATTAAAAGTTAAAAAATTCATCTTGAAAGAGGTTTTGTCTAAATCGCTTGCGAGAATTCTAGTTTATTCCAACACTTTCACAATGAGCCACATAAAGAAAAATTAAATGAAAAGATCTCTGCGCCTAGTCTATAGGAAGTTTACATCATTGCTAAGAAAGACGGTAACGTATAGAAGAGCCTTACCCTTATGTGAAAAAATATCAATACTATTTGATGTGTACGTTATTTAGTTTCATACACATGCATCGCTTGCGAGAATTCTAGTTTATTCCAACGCTTTCACATTGAGCCACATAAAGAAAAATTAAATGAAAAGATCTCTGCGCCTAGTTATAGGAAGTTTACATCATTGCTAAGAAAGACGGTAACGTATAGAAGAGCCTTACCCTTATGAAAAAATATCAATCCTATTAGACGTGTACGTTATTTAGTTTCATACACATGCAAGAGATGAATATGAATTTTTGTCTACCACCATCTCCATCAAATGGGATAAGTTGCGGCACTTACAGAAGGAGGGGACGGTGGGAGGCGACTTTTCTCCCTCGCTCTCTCACTCTTAACCATCGTTCTTCTGGTCCACATAGCAACCAACTCCACCTCTCTTCTTCATTGCCACTTGATCCAAGACCCCGGATCTTTCTCACGGACGACGAATCCTTCTCCCTTACCACCCTCATCCAAAGTTCTCTCTCTCTGTGGCATATTGTTGCCGGCGCTAAGCCGGCGGAGGCGGAGGGGGAGGAAAAGAACGCTGGCTGTTTCCGGCTGGCTCGTCACACCAACCCCCATCACGGGGTCCGGTTCGGATTTGTTCCTCATCACTGGTCGACGACTCTCAGCTAGATCTTCAATATTGTGCCAGAAATTCCTGAGAGCAATCGGGACCAAGATTCGAACAGGGTGGGTGAAAGAGCGAGCTAGAGTGAAGCAGAATGGCAGAGATGTTGTTGGTGAGTTGTTTGATCGAAACGATCTCCGAGAACTTGTCCTCGGTGGTAACGAGGCAGGTTGGCTCGGTCGGATGTCTGGTTGCCGCCGAGCGGAAAGTCAACGGCAAGATAGGAGAAATCAAAACGGAGCTCCTCATCATGCAGGAGTACCTCAGCTATGCCACCAACTACAGAGGCAGCAACCATCAAGTCGTCCGAGCCTGGCTCAACAACGTCAGAGACGTCGCCTACTGCATCGAGGACATCGTCGAGGAGTACAACTACCTCATGGCCGGACGGAAACGGAGCAGCCTCCTCAAGGGCCCCCTCTTCCATGTCTTCAACTACTCCCACAACAAGGCCTTGCAGGACATCGCCACTCGACTAGAGAACGTGGAGAGCAGGCTTCGTCGCCTCTCCGAGGCTAAGAAAATGTACGGCATCAGGGTGGAAGGATCTACAAGCTCCAGGAACGAGCGCAACATCGGCCACCATCTGGCGGTTTCCGCGCACTTCCTCAAAGAAGAAGAAATAGTGGGAGTCAAGGAGCAAAGGGAGCGACTCATCGGCTGGCTGACGAACGAGGAGCGGCGGACGACTGTGGTCTCCGTCTGGGGCATGGCTGGCGTCGGCAAGACCACTCTCGTCGCTAGCGTTTACAAAGCTCAGAGGATCATCAGCCGCTTCGACTGCCGGCTATGGGTTTATGTGTCTCAGAACTGCACGACCAATGATCTATTGAGAACAATCATAAGAGAATTCTTCCGGGAAACGGAGCAGACCGCTCCGCACGACGTCGACGCCATGGATCACAGGGCGCTGGTTGAGAGAATCCACGCAAATCTGCAACAAAGGAGGTATCTTATTGTCTTAGATGACGTCTGGCAAACAGATGTTTTGAGTAATGTTAGTAATGTTTTGTTTGATAATATATGTGGGAGTAGAGTTGTTATTACCACTCGGAAGCAGGAAGTAGCTATAAAGGCGGATGATCTTCGGGTCGTAGAGCTGGAGCCACTAAAAGAGGAAGAGGCATGGACTCTCCTGTGTAAGAAAGCATTTCAGAGAGATGAGGACAGAACTTGCCCTCGGGAGCTGGAGTATTGGGGCAGAAGACTGGTGGAGAAGTGTGAAGGCTTGCCCTTGGCTATAGTGACTCTCGGCAATCTCCTGGCACAGAGTGGAAAGACAGAGTTGGCATGGAAGAATGTTCATGATAATCTTTTATGGGAGAGCAGCAATAACGCGGAGCTCCAGAGGGTTTCTGCAATTTTGAGCCTTAGCATCAACGATCTACCAACTGATCTGAGGAACTGCTTCCTGTACTGCAGCATTTTTCCGGAGGATTATTTGATTGAGAGGAAAAGATTGATAAGGCTATGGGTGGCAGAAGGTTTTGTCAGAGAAGGAAGGGGAGACATCTCAATGGAGGAGGTGGCAGAGGACCATCTCAACCAACTTGTCGGCCGGTGTATGCTCCAAGTCGCGGAAAGGAATGAATTTGGGAGGGTAAGCCGCTGCCAAGTTCATGATCTGATGAGGGACCTGATTGTAGCCAGATCAAGAGAGGAGAACTTCTGTGAAGTTTATGACCACAGTTCAGGAGGGAATGTGCAGCATAGAGTTCGAAGACTTTCGATTATTGGAGGCAGGGGTGATCATCGTCCGTTGAGCATTGACATGGAGCAACTCTGCTCCTTCCATGAGTTTTCATTATCATCATCATCAGCTCTGTCCCCTTTGTTACTTCCCAGATTCAGGCTATTGAGAGTTTTGGATCTACATTGCGCTCCCATTGATAGATTACCGGATGAAGTGGACCGTCTCTTCAACCTACGATATCTGAGTGTACGACGGACGAAGGTCAGAGAGCTCCCAAAGGCAATAGGTAGGTTGCGAAACCTACAAACCTTGGATGCATGGCTCACTTGTGTGGAGGACTTGCCTAGAGGAACAACAAAGCTGGAAAATTTACGGCACTTGATGGTGAAGAAAATTCAAGGTAAGACTTCGAGATATACAAACAGCGTAACAGGGGTGCGTCTACCTGATGGAATTGGGAATTTGAAGAGCCTACACACGCTAAAGGCTGTGATAGCAGACGAGGACATGATAGAAAGCCTGAGGAATTTGACGCATTTGAGAAGATTAGAGATAGTAGAGGTGAGAAACATGCACTGCGCTAAGCTATCCAAGTCCGTGGTGAAGATGGAACACCTTCGCCACTTGGTTGTTGCGAGAAAATACAGGCAAGAGACTATGCAGCTGGAAGATCTCAATCCGCCACCGCCCCTGCTTCAAAAGCTCAGTTTGTATGGAAGGCTGGACAAGGCGGCGTTGCCTGGGTGGTTGATCTCCCTTTCGAACCTCACACATCTCACATTGGAATCGTCTGGGATCAGAGAAGATTCACTTCATCTGCTCTCCTCATTGCCCAGGCTGGTGTTTCTCATCCTCTTCGAAGCATATGATGGGCAAAATTTGCACTTCAATGCTGGATGTTTTCCTCAGCTTAAAGTACTCCGGTTGCAAGACATGGCCCATCTCAGCAGAATAGACATAGAGCGGAAGGCACTGACAAACTTGCAAGAGCTGCTCTTGGTTAGATGCAGAGAGTTGAAGATGGTGCCCATGGGTATCGAAAACCTCACTTGTCTCCAAAGATTAGAACTTGATGATATGCCCAAAGAGTTGGTGGAGAAGCTACGTGAAGGAGGAGAGAGCGTAGAGGATCGCTTCAGGGTTCAGCATATCCCCCTTATCATGAACTGGGTCAGGAGGGGGGACAGCTGGACCGAGGAAAGGCTTTCCTAGTTCTCACTGTATATACTAAAAGATTGAGACATCCAGAGAGTCTAATTAATGTTCCTCAGGAAAGAAATGAGAATTTATCCGACAAAGGAGGAGAGAAGGATACGTTCCATATCTCCTCTTATCCCTTGTACATCTAAAGTCAGTAGATCCAGGTTAATACCCCAGCAGCTGATGTCCCTAATCTTCATCAGTTAATCTGTTCATAAGTTTAGGACCAAAGTAGATTTATGGTCAATTTCATATGTTCTTTCCCCGGCGAGGATCTTGCTGGGTGCTTGTTCCTTTTGATCTTTGGTGCAGTTGGGCTTGGCGATTTGAAGTGAAGCTATAGTCAAATGAACTTAATTGCCTATTGCAACTACTTGTACGCTCTCAAGCCTCTCGTATAGGTCCTTCGACCTTTTGCACTGTAGAGCCTGGTGTGCTACTCCAAAGCTCAGATCCTAGGATGAAAGTTTATAGGCTCCACATGTTTAAGGCCCAGGTTGTTGGGTCTTGAGGGGCTAGTCTATCATTGGGCTAGGTTTGGGCCCAAGGTATGGACTGGTCCAAAGAAGTTTTTTAGGGTTTATTATCCATATAATAAGGCATCGATTCATGTGTGGTGCTGGTTTTATTTTGGTGGTCTTCATAGGGACGGGTTTATATAGTCATGTAACGATGATGAATAGATGAATGAATGAAACTCTTTTCTCCCAAGAACAAGCTATCCCTCTCATTTCTCTCTTATATACGTCTTTCTCTCTTTTTCACACATAGATGCCCTAGATTTCTATGGTTTTATTGCTGCCATCTCTGCCCTAGCCATCTTCTTGGAACCATCTCTCTCAAGAAGGAGAAGGAAGAAACCCTAGTAGCACCTTCTCCTTAGGTAGCGTCTCTTAATTTTTTGGATCAGATCTGAAGGTTCACGTGAGAAGAAGAGAGGCCACGACCCTCTCTTACAATCTTGGGGTGCAAGAAACCAAAGAAAATCCTAGTTGCTAATCAATCCGGGAAGATTACCAAGATCAAGATCCAAAATTCTGCTGCAGAATTTCAGTAGGGATATCATCTCGCTTCCGCATCTTCACACGACTTGGGGCTAGTAGAATGCGTGCTATGCTCCAAGGGTAGAAAGAGGATGATTCACTCTTCATTGGTATCAGAGCCTTGGTAATTTGGTGGAGAAAATATTGGATCTTGGGCGTTTCTTGGTAAGATATCAAACCAGAAATTTCTGCAGCAAGTTTAATTTTCTGTTTTTGTTGTGTGCATTGTTTCTTGGTTGGATATGGCATCTAGTAGCTTTAAATTCGATTTTGAAAAGTATGATGGCAAGGGGAACTTCACCCTATGGTAGCAAAGGGTGAAGGATTTATTGGTACAGCAAAGGATTTATAAGGTCTTGGTGAAACAAAGACCGGATAATGTAAGTCTTGAGGATTGGGAGGAGTTAGAGGAGATTGCATTTAGCACAATCAGGATGTGCTTGGCTGATCAAGTCTTGCCAGAGATTTGCATACAGACCATGGCAAGGGGGCTTTGGGAAACTTTAGAGAACACTTACATGGGAAAAGCATGACAAACAAGTTGTGGTTGAAGAAACAGTTGTACAGCTTGAGAATGCCTAAGGGAGGAGATCTTGTGGCCCATATTCAGAAATTCAATCAAGTGTGCTTAGAGGTGATGAGCCTTGATGTGAAAATTGATGAAGAAGACAAGACCTCATCTTGTTGTGTTCACTTCCAGTTCCTATGATGGTCTGATTACAACCTTGGTGTATGGGAAGGAGACCCTGAATTATGAAGAGGTTGTGGGGGTGCTGAGATCAAACCAGCAAAGAGAAAAGATCCGTATGGAAAACTACAGAGATACTTGCCATGAATGAGAGGCAAGGAAGACCTTGGAAAAAGGTTAGAGGCAAGTCCAAAGGCAGATCTAAGTTTCGGGGCAAGCAGAAAGTATGGAAGTGTTACAAGTGTCATCAGATTGGTCACCTGAAGAGAAATTGCCACTTCTGAAGAATGGAAAGGGGAAGGGCATTTCCAAGGGAGGTTCAGCCAGTAATGGTGGTTCAAATTCATCTGAAGACAGTGAAGATGATGTACTGGTAGTTTCAGATGGGACCAAGAAGTGTGATAGTTGTTGGACACTTGACTCAGCCTGTTCTCACCACTATACTTCGCATAGGGAGTGGTTTGCAACTTATGAAGAATTTGATGGAGGGAGTGTATGCCTTGGTGATAATCACCCTTGTAAGGTTGTTGGACTTGGAAACATAAGGGTGAGGATGCATGATGGGGTTATAAGGACTTTGACCAATGTCAAACATGTCCCAGAGTTGAAGAAGAATCCGATTTCTTTGGGCTACCTGGAGAAGCATAGGTATGCTTTTAGAAGCCAGCCGGGGAGTGGATATTTAAGGATAACAAGGGTGAATTAGTGGTGATGAAAGGGAGAAGGTTGGAAAATAATCTTTATCAGATGGAAGGCTCAGTGGTTATAGATGATGCAGAGGTGATAGCAGCGGCACAGGAGGAATAGTTGGTCTATAAACTGTGGCACTATCGAATGGGACACATGAGTGACAAAAGGCTTATAGAACTCAGCAAAAAGGGTCTAATTCTAGCACTCAAGAAGAAGGACAATAACATCTGTGAGTCCTGTATTTATGGCAAACAACATAGGGTAAAGTTTGTCAGCAGTACCAAGCAGAGTGAAGGCATTCTAGACCTTGTTCACTCAGATGTATGGGGACCGATCCCTGTGTCAACCAGAGGTGGGGCTAGATATTTTTTAACATTTATTGATGACTTATCCACGAAGGTATGGGTGTATCTAATAAAAGAAAAATCTTAGGTGTTTGCCCGGTTTAAAGCTTGGAGAGTTAGTGTTGAAAAGGAGACAGGGAAGCCAGTGAAATACTTAAGATCTGACAATGGAGGAGAGTACACTAGCAATGAATTCAGAAACTACCGTGAGGAAAATGGTATCAAATGCCATTACACAGTGAGGATGACTCTCCAGCAGAATGGTGTAGCAAAGAGGATGAGCCGTACATTAATAGAGAAGGCTAGGAGTTTGAGGCTGCAGGCATCACTGCCCAAGGTATTTTGGGGTGATGCAATTATATTTTCTGATTTTCTTATTAACAGGTCCCCTAATAGAAAATTTGATGGATGCATTCCAGAGGAGATCTGGAGTTGAAAGAAGGTGGAGCTTGGACACCTAAGAATTTTTGGTTTCCCAGCCTATGCACATGTGGAGGCAACTGAAAGGAGCAAGCTGGACCCAAAATCATAGAGGCTAATCTTTATTGGGTATCCATAAGGAGTTAAAGGTTATTTGCTATGGAATTCAAATTTGTAAAAGTGTATCATCAGTAGAGACATCATTTTTTTTATGAGAAGAGCATCTTGAAGAAGTTTGGGATTGTAGATGTGGCTGAAAAGGCTGGACAGGATAGCAGTGGACAACATTGGCTGACAAATAATGTACCATCAACTTCTACTTCAAAACATATTTCTTTTGAGGTGGAGTTTGGTATGCATGTTCCCACACATGTGAAGGATCAGCCAGAAGAGCCATCCATCCAGGAGGAGGTGCAGGTGGAGCACGCACTTCAACTTTGGAAGATGATCAAAAGGGTATGGCACTGCACAAAGCAAAGCATACCATCCACAAACATGTTCGATATGGCATTGAGGAGATGATTTCCTATGCTGTCGTTTTGCAAATGGAGATCTAGAGACTTTCCAAAAAGCCATGGAGAGTTCTGAAAGAGAGTCATGGATGCAGGCCATGATGCAAGAGATAAAGTCCCTGGAAAAGAACAAGACATGACAGCTAGTGGATCTACCTAGAGATGCTTGGGTCATTGGTTCAAAATGGGTGTTCACAAGGAAGGAGGCACCTTCAGAGTAAGGTGGAGTCAGATACAAAGCAAGGCCTATTGCTAATGGGTTCTCACAGAGAGAGGAGTGGACTACACGGAGGTATTCTCTCCAGTGGCACGTCATACTTCAATTATGTGTTGTTGTCTCTTGTAGCACATCATGATATGGAGTTGCAGCAGATGGATATGAAGATGGCTTTCTTACATGGGAGTCTAGAGGAGAAGATATACAAGAAGTAACCAAAGGGTTTCAAGGAATCTGGATTGGAAGAAAAAGTGTGTCTACTGAAGAAGTCTCTCTATGGTTTGAAGCAGTCACCCGTCAATGGTACAAAAGGTTTGATACTTTTGTTTTAAGCCTTGGATTTTTAGATGTGAGCATGATACTTGTGTTTATGTGAAAGATATGGATGAAGATGATGCACTATATCTCCTTTTGTATGTGATGATATGCTTATTGCCAACAAGAGTGTTGAAGCAGTGAATGAGCTGAAAGTTGAATTGTCATCAGAATTTGAGACGAAGGATTTAGGTCCACCAAGAAAAATACTTGGAATGAAAATTTGCAGAGATAGGACTAAGAAAATCTACACTTATCATTGGATGGATATATTCAGAAGGTGTTGGAGATGTTTGGGATGGATAAGGCCAAACAAGTTGGAACACCTTTGGCTAGTCATATATCTCTTTCAAAGTTACAGAACCCCCAAACAGATGAAGAAAAAGAGTACATGAGAGAGTTCCATATGCCAGTGCCATGGGTAGCATTATGTATGCTATGGTGTGTTGTAGGCCTGACATAGCACATGCAGTGAGCCAGGTGAGCAATACATAGAACCCAGGGAAGGAACACTGAAAGGCATTGAAGTGGATTTTAAGGTATCTTCAGGGAACTCAAGGGCTTGGTCTATTTTTTGGGCAGCGGGAAGGACCTAAGAAGAACTCCAATATTCCAAGTAAATCATTAGGTCCATTGGAAGGGTTTGTTAATGCAAATTTTGTAGGTGATCTGGATACAAGGAGGTCTACTACATGTTATGTATTCAGCATGTATGGTGGACCAGTTTCTTGGAGATCAACCCTTCAACCTATTACAACTTTGTCTATAATAGAAGCTGAGTATATAGGGATTACAGAGGCTGCCAAGGAAGCTCTTTGGTTGAAAAGACTCATCATTGAAATAGGGGTGAAGCAGAGTACATTGTTGTTGCACAGTGATAGTCAGAGTGCCCTGCAGTTGGCTCAGAACCCAATCTATCTTGCACGCACAAAGCATATAGATGTGAGGTATCATAGGATCAGAGAATTGGTGGAAGAAGGTGAAATGGAGCTGGTAAAAGTTCATACAAAGAAGAACCAGGTAGATGCACTTACGAAGACTCTTCCATAGGATAGCTTTCTCTTATGTGTGACACTGATGGGTCTGAGGGAATGTGCCGATTTTGCAGCAGCTTTGAAGCACCAAGATGGAGATTGTAGAACCTGGTATGGTACTCCAAAGCTCAGATCCTAGGGTGAAGGTTTATAGGCTCCACAAGTTTAAGGTCCAGGTTGTTGGGTCTTGAGGGGGCTAGTCTATCATTGGGCTGGGTTTGGGCTCAAGGTGTAGGCTGATCCAAGGAAGTTTTTTAGGATTTATTATCCATGTAATAAGGTACCGGTTCATGTGTGGTGCAAGTTTTATTTTGGTAGCCATCATGGGGACATGTTTGATATAGTCATGTAACAATGATGAGTAGAGGTGAATGAATAAAATTTTTTCTCTCAAGAACAAGCTATCCTCTTCTTTCCTCTCTTATGTACGTCTTCCTCTCTTTCTCACACATAGATGCCCTAGATTTCTAGCGTTTTATTGCTGCCATCTCTGCCCTAGCCATCTTCTTGGAACCATCTCTCTCATGGAAGGAGAAGGAAGAAACCCTAGTAGCACCTTCTCCTTAGGCAGCGTCTCTTGATTTTTGGATTATATCTGAAAGTTCACGTGAGAAGAAGAGAGGCCACGACCCTCTCTTACAATCTTGGGGTGCAAAAAACTAAAAAAAATCCTAGTTGCTAATCAATCCGGAAAGATTACCAAGATCAAGATCTAAAATTCTGCTGCAGAATTTTAGTAGGGATATCATCTCATTTCCGCATCTTCACATGACTTGGGGCTGATCGAATGGATGCTATGCTCCAAGGGTAGAAAGATGATGATCCACTCTACCACACGGAAACTAGCTTTATAAAACAAATGATGTTAAAGCACATCAACATGCTACCCCCATATCATTCTCCATCTAATAGGGCATTAGGGGGTGGATAAATTTCCATTAGGAGCTGGATTGATTTATGAGGAATTAGACACTTCATTAATTGCCACTATTAATGTTAGTCTAGCACTACATTAGAAAAAGACGAAAAGGTAACACACCATTTCTCTTTTTCTAAATAATAAATTTGGCTTTTGGCAAAAAGGACAGGTTTCATTGTTAAGTATGTTAATAATGACAAAAAAAACTCGTGAAAAATTCTACATAAACAATTAAGTTTGCATTCTTATATAACCAACAGAATGCATAAGATCTAAGTAGTTAAAAAATTATCATAATACTTGATCGATGAGCATTAAATATCAATCTTATTCATATAGGTGATCACATATGCCATCATAGTTACCATCCATGAAACAACTCATCATGTTACTTCATATATTCCACAAAAATGCACATAATGTTGTGTTGGAGTCAACCAATATTATTCGTTTTACCGCAAAAAGTATACCCCCAACTAAAATATATATATATTAATTGAAAGTGCTTAATTAGTATGAAAAATAATATTTTTCTACAAGCACAAGTTAATGTGCCTTTTAATTAAAAGGAGAAGAATGTCTTTGTCCAATTGGCTTGTATTTTTCATTCCATATATTACCTTTCTCATGGATAAAACATCTTAATCAATATATGACATATTTAAAAAATAATTTATTATACATATCACCTTGTAATCTTTTCCCATGCTAGCCATGCATGCCACTGGAAGCAAACACATATGAGTTTGTGTTATAGAAAAGAGAAAAGAGAGAGAGAGAGACTGGGAGGGAAAAAAAATTACCACCCACATATTCTACTAACATGATTAACAAATTCTTGCATGCATATTTGATGGTTTCATTATACGGTATATGTATTTGCATTTAACATGGAATTGATCTGATCAATCTTTATGCATGCATGGCAAACAAATGTCTATGTTACAAAATAGTAAGGCTTTTTAGATGCTCTCCGGTCAACAAACTTACAGACAACTTTTTAAAAAGTAAATAAGATGAAGCTAAGATGAATGAATTATATTTGCCAAAACATTCCTATGGTTGAACAAGATATTGCTCATAAATAATGTATCATGATACTTTTTCTTTTTTGATTATAATTAGGAGAGAGATCCTCTAAATTTATTGAGAGAGAAATTTAGAAAAGAGAACAAGGTATTGTGACTTTGTGTTTTTCAAGTGCTGCTCAGGGTAGATCTCTTGAGGGATTGAGAGTGCTTGATCAGGTGTGATCGAATTATTTGAGATACAGACGGGATTGGATTATATTCTGGTTTACTGCGTTAGTTATTTATTAACTTAATGCAGTATATTCACTATGTGTCACTGTATATGAGTTTCGTCGGATCGCACACCCTACTGCACTACATGTTGAGAGAGTTGAGGTTATTGTTCCTGTATGGATGGGTAAGAGATTGCTGGTCTGGGTGCCAGGTTAGCGCCCACATAGAGTCCCAGGAGACGGGATTCTTCGTAACTCTTCGTTACTTTAGGACTCTTAGTATTCCTCGGCTTTATCTGCTCTCTGGTCTTATTCGATTTATATAAGAAGACCCGAAGAGTTTTCTAAGGTTAAGGACAGAGATACAGAGATATAGAAGCCTCCTACCTCCTCTTTCTTACCGGAACTGCGGCTTAGGGGTGTGGATGTACTAAAAACTCTGGTAGCCCTCGATGATCGATGACCCGCTGCTTCCACTGTAAAAATAAGATATGTTCCCTGTATTCGATTCCTATATAATGTTTTCGCTTGCTAGCCGTGCAGGCCACTTGGGAGCAAATGCATATGAGTTCATGTCATAGAAAAGAAAAAAAAAAAGAGAGAGTGGGAGAGAAAAAAATTTCACCCACATATCCATGATTAACAAATTCTTGCATGCATATTTGATGGTTTCATTATACGGTATATGTATTTACATTTAACATGAAGTTGATCTGGTCAATCTTTATGCTTGCACGACAAACAAATGTCTATGTTACAAAATAGTAAGGCTTTTTAGATGCTCTCTGTTCAACAAACTTACAGACAACTTTTTAAGAAGTAAATAAGATGAAGCTAAGGTGAATGAATTATATTTGCCAAAACATTCCTATGGTTGAACAAGATATTGCTCATAAATAATGTATCATGATACTTTTTCTTTTTTGACTATAATTAGGAGAGAGATCCTCTAAATTTATTGAGAAAGAAACTTACAAAAGAGAACATGGTATAAGGTAACAAAGTTAAGGAGATGTTTCAGGAGTGATGCCTATTAGAGATCATCTATAAAGAATGCAGGAGTTTTAGTGTCATTCTGCTGCATTCCAAGTTAAGTGGGTCAAACACTGGATTGAGTCGGACTTAAGCTTATTTAACGAGCTTATTTTTAATGCTCAAACTCATAAAATTTCAATTTGGGCTGTGCGGGATGGATGGATCAATTGGGTGTGATCAACCTCTGATTCCAAATCGAATATAAATGTTGCATGATACATGGTTGATATCATACCGACCATCAAATAGATCCACAAACTATCTAGCGTGAAATTTGCTTCCATCCCCAAGATGTAAATGTTTTTGTAAAAAATTAACAAAAAAAAAAAAAAAGTGTAAGTCTGCTTTGAATTACGGGATTAACCTTCAATTGGCCTTATGGTGTGATTCATCTGCTCTGTTTTGATATAATTTATACTTTTGAATTCGGGAAGTCGTAAATCATATTGCTGCAGCCAAGAATTGCCTCGTAGGATCCAGCAGCAACCAATAGCAGAGCAATATATATCATATATTCTCTTATTACAATTCATCTACGTCTGTGAGAAAAATATTTACCAGTATACATGTTTGATCATCCATCAGCACAGTGACAATCAACACGACATCTCGACCACCATCGCTGCCACGTCTTTTACCATCAGTACTAATGGTTGTAATAATGGAAACAACAACACCAATATTTATCCTACATCTATGATAAAAATTTACCTACGAAGAGTGCTGTGAGCACGAGTTTTGACAGCAGTTACCCACTACAACCACCGCCGCCGCCAGATGCTCCACCACCGTCACCCCCGGCGGCACCACCATCGTCACCCCCAGCAGCACCACCGCAATTAATACTTCTCAAGGCGTTTAGCCACAGTTGAAGATCATGAGTTATGGCCACAGTGGAGATCGTCATGGTGACCATGCAAAGCATGAACAAAACGGTGAGAGATCGATCACTTCCTCGGTCATCTCCCCCATCTTCTTCCGCCTTTGATTTGTTGAGGGGATGACAGCATATATAGACCCTGGTCATCGCATTGTTCTCTTTGTTACTTCTGAAGTCTTCCTGGTGGTTTCCTCACAATTTCATGTGTAACATCATATCAAAGATAGAGCAGGATGATAAAATTAATCGTCAACAGTCTTCTTTTTTTACTTTATTTTTTATGCACTCTTTCTTTGTATTTTACTTGGAAAAAGCTTTCAGTTTTGAAAAAGTCCTTGCGCACCAATCTCTTTCTTTGTGTTTTGCTTGGAGAACGCTTTCAGTTTTGAAAAAGTCACTTTGCACCACCTTCAATGCACAAAGATGCTCATTGGTCACGCACCAGTATAAGCACGTGTACAGCGCATTCCACCTTCAATTATTTGTTTATTTCTCATTCAGGTGTACACGTTATATGACTTTTGAGAAATGACAAACTTTTCTTTTGGACTCTAAATAAACATATGGTTTATTCATTATGTTATGTTGTCACATTTGGAATAGTGGTAAAGAAATTGAATGCATTGTAATACATAGAAGATAATACTCAATTATAGAGGACCTATCGCTATGATTCATGTATTTAGTTTCTTGTTCAGTGTTGATAAAATATATGGACCAAGTGGGAGAATGTAATAACCCGTCGCTTTTTAATGGTCCTTATTTTATTAACTAGCGTTTCACTAATTAAGAAGTGATAACAGCCCCCCTTTAATATTGAACGCTTGCTTGATGGGAGCATGCGGTGAAGGGAATTGAGTATAAATAGGGACCCTTCCTAAGGTTTTCAAAATGGTTATCGAAAGAAAAACCTAATAAGCGGAGGCATTGGCATTGAGTCCCTGATCAAGAGCACATCATGAGGGCATACACCATCAGAATGCGATGGCTCGTTGATTAGAAGAACTCAATCAAGATCCATCGAGAGGAGGAGGAAGATCAATCAAGATCCATCGAAGGAGGAAGATCGAGATCCCTAAAGAAAGGAAGATCAAGATCCCGTGCAGCTGATTCAAGGAAGATCGAATTCCTTACCCTCATCGGATAGACCATTAATAATAATGGCTGGAGGTAATTATCGATCATATATTGATATCGTGATCAATATATTTAAATTAAGTCTTACATTTGGTATCAGAGCTTTTTAAACCTCTGCCTTATTTTGTAAGATTTCTATCCAAGTTTCTCTTTTCAAGCAATTTATGCCGCGTGTTTTCCGTTTTCAGTTTTTCGGATCTCAGGTTTTGATTTTTGCTCAGTTCTGATTTTTGTTCACGGAATTGACAGAAACCATTAAACCTATTCAGATTCCGATTTTTGCGGAAACAAAACGTGGCTCTTTCTTTTCTATTAAAGATTTCTTTCTGGCATTAAAGGTTTCCCGGATTTCTTTATGGTATTAAAGAGATAGCATTAAAGAAAGAAAAGAAAAGAAACGTAGCATTAAAGAAAAGAAAAACTAAAGAAAGGAAATGCAGCGGAAACGTGGCTTCCATAACCACATGCGGTGACATATTAAAAAGAGAGAAAACTTTCGGTTTTCGCTTTTCTCGCTTATGGTCTTTCCGTTCTCTCACGGGATTTAAAATCTGGATTGGTTGAATTTTAAATGCATTTATTATCTGTTTAATGTTTTATTAAATCATGTAACATGATTTATTTTTATCATTTGTTTCTTGAGTTTAAATTTTTGTATTAAAATACGCCTCCTGAGTCTCTATGCCTACGGTGTTTTGCATAGACTGGCCCAAGGGAATAATGAGCTACGGCCGGACGTGTTTTAATTAACAAAAATTTTTCTTAAGATGATAATTTTAAAATTCATTAAATAGATAATTGAAATGTTGTCTCTGTTCTGCATACTAGATTTATTCTATGCATGAATTTGGTGGTAGTGTAAAAATCACAGTGCAAATCCTTTCAAGGTCTGATTGGTCAGTTGGTGTCTAGAAAGGTAAAGAGATTGTGGTTACTTAATTGGTTCCGTTGACTGACCTAAGGAAAGCAACGGGGGACCCCCACTTCTCTTTCACTGGCCTGGCCAATTTGACTAACTCAGATCTTGATTTGGAAATGTTACGTTGATTAAGATCACTACCTAATAATCATGCTAAATTGGTTAATCTATATGCATATAATGAATTCATGTCATGATCAATATGATGTTGATTAATTGAGGAGTAGCCACAGCATCTTTGATTAATCAAAATTATATATTGAGTTGCAAAGATCACATAAGGTTAGATGACATTAATTGTGACTAATTATATTAATGTAATGAATCTTATCCCACAGGAATTTTTGTTGCACTAATATAATTAATTAGGATGCGATAACAAATTATTTTCTTAATTACCCACAGGAATTAAGAAAGGAATATAATTTGTTAGTCACATCATTAAGCTAATGAGTCTATTTGAGTATAATAACTTAGCCCACAGGTAGTTATTGTATGTTATTGATTCATGTTATTGCATGTTTACATTGGTAAAACATGACATCAAGTTATATGCCTCAAATTCAATTACATGAACATGATTTTATTTTTATGCAGCTATTTTGCCTGTTAATATTTCTGATATGAAATGTGACATTCCCGATTTAAGTGGTGATAATTATAAATTATGGAAGGAGAGAATTCTTCTTCAATTAGGGTGCATGGATATTGACTATGCTATCAGGAAGGATGAACCACATTCAGTTACATCTACTAGCACTCAGGCTGAGATTGCTGCGTATGAACGATGGGAACGGTCCAATCGCCTCAGTATGATGTTCATACGTACTAAAATTTCTGCTAGTATACGTGGTTCAATTCCTGAGTGCAAAAATGTCAAGGAACTTCTGAAGGCTATTGATGCACAATTTGAGTCTTCAGATAAGGCAATGGCTAGCACCCTAATGACAAAATTATCATCAATGAAGCTCACTACGGTTGGAGGTGTGCGTGAGCACATCATGAAGATGAGGGACATTGCGGCTCAGTTGAAATCCCTAGAGGTTGAGATGTCAGAATCTTTCTTGGTGCACTTTATTTTGAGCTCACTCCCACAGCATATAGTCCCTTCAAAATATCTTACAATACACATAAGGACAAATGGTCAATTAATGAACTTCTGACCATGTGTGTTCAAGAGGAAGGGAGGCTGATTTTAGAAATGGGAGAAAGTGCACATTTAGTCACTCAGAGAAAGACTAAAGCTCCCAAAGCCAAACGCAAAGGAAAGGGTAAAGTATCCATCCATACAGAAGACAAGAAGGAGTCCAAGTGCTTCTTTTGCAAGAAGAAAGGGCATATAAAGAAAGATTGTCTCAAATTCAAAGCTTGGCTTGACAAGAAAGGTACTCTAACCTCATTCGTATGTCATGAATCCAATTTGGTTATATGTCATAACACATGGTGGATTGATTCTGGTTCTACAATCCATGTTTCAAATACCTTGCAGGGTTTTCTAAATCAAAGGAAACCATTGGGAAGTGAACAAAGCATCTATTCAGGAAACAAGATGGGTTCACATGTGGAAGCAATTGGAACGTGCAGACTTATTTTACATTCTGGTTTTGTTTTGGATTTGGAAAAGACATTTTATATTCCAAGTTTCTCTAGAAATTTGATTTCAGTGTCAAGGCTTGTACCAGCAGGATACTCCTTTAATTTTAATAAAAGCTCTGTTGATTTATTTTATAAATCTAAGCTTATTGGGAATGGTACATTGTCAGACAATCTTTTCCAAATCAATTTGAAAAATAATACCACCTATAATGTGATGCACGCCCAAACTGGTATGAAAAGATGTGTTATAAATGAGAATTCCTCTATTTTGTGGCATCGGAGATTAGGTCATATCTCCATTGAGAGAATTAAAAGATTAGTAAAAGATGGAGTACTTGATACTCTTGATTTTACTGATTTTGACACTTGTGTGGACTGCATAAAGGGAAAGCAAACCAACAAGTCCAAGAAAAATGCCAAGAGAAGTTCGGAAATACTGGAGATCATACATACGGATATCTGTAGCCCAGATATGGATTCGTATGGTCAGAGATACTTCATCTCATTTATTGATGACTATTCACGATATATGTATCTCTACCTACTTCATAATAAGAACGAAGCATTAGATGCCTTTAAGGTATTTAAGGCAGAAGTAGAGAAACAATGCGGCAAGCAAATTAAAATCGTGAGGTCAGATAGAGGTGGAGAATATTATGGTAGATACACTGAGAATGGACAAGCACCTGGTCCGTTTGCTCGGTTTCTTGAAGAAAATGGAATTGTTGCACAATACACCATGCCAGGGTCTCCTGACCAAAACGGTGTAGCTGAAAGGAGAAACCGGACATTATTGGACATGGTAAGGAGCATGATTGTCAGCTCTAACTTACCTAAATCCTTGTGGACTGAAGCTCTTAAAACTGCTGCGTATATATTGAATCGGGTTCCAACCAAGGCTGTTTCCAAAACGCCATTTGAGTTATTTAAAGGTTGGAAACCAAGTCTGCAACATATACGTGTTTGGGGATGCCCATCTGAAGTAAGAGTCTATAATCCACAAGAAAAGAAACTAGACCCAAGGACTATTAGTGGATACTTTATTGGATATGCTGAGAAGTCCAAGGGTTATAGATTTTATTGTCCATCTCACAGCACTAGGATTGTGGAATCAAGAAATGCAAAATTTCTTGAGAATGACTTGATCAGTGGGAGTGATCAATCTCAGTATTTGGCTTCTTCTGAGAAAGATCATTCAGTTATTCCAGCTTCCACTTCAAGTGAGGGATTGGTTGTTATTTATAGCACTCCTCAAACTCAATTAAGTGCCCAACAACCAGTCATTGAGATTTCACAAGCTGATGGTAATCTAGAAGATCGTGTTGTTCATCAACAATCAGTTGTGCAAGATACTCCTCAAGAGGTCATTGACACAACATTAAGAAGATCAACTAGAATAAAGAAATCAGCAATTCCTAGTGATTATGTTGTGTATCTACATGAATCTGACTATAACATTGGAGCCGAAAATGATCCTGAAACGTTTTCACAAGCCATGAGTTCTAAGGAATCAAACTTGTGGTTCAATGCCATGAAGGACGAGATGGAATCTATGGCATCTAATCGAGTCTGGGATCTTGTTGAGTTGCCTGATGGTGTAAAAGCCATTGGATGTAGATGGATCTTCAAAATAAAGAAAGACTCACAAGGCAACATTGAGAGATATAAAGCAAGACTCGTTGCCAAAGGATTCACTCAGAGGGAAGGAATCGACTACACGGAGACATTTTCTCCTGTATCCAAGAAAGACTCTCTCCGAATAATTATGGCATTGGTAGCTCATTTTGATTTTGAGTTACATCAAATGGATGTGAAGACCGCATTCCTTAATGGAGATCTAGAGGAAGAGGTTTACATGAAACAGCCTGAAGGATTTTCCTCTGGTGATGGTGAGCATTTGGTTTGCAAGCTTAAGAAATCCATATATGGATTGAAACAAGCCTCACGTCAGTGGTATTTAAAATTTCATGATGTGATCTCTTCCTTTGGTTTTGAAGAGAACATCATGGATCAATGTATATACCAGAAGGTTAGTGGGAGCAAAATTTGTTTCTTGGTCCTATATGTGGATGACATTCTACTTGCAACCAATGATAAAGGGTTGCTATATGAGGTGAAACAATTTCTCTCCAAAAATTTTGATATGAAAGATATGAGTGAGGCATCTTATGTCATTGGCATTAAGATCCATAGAGAAAGATCTCGAGGCATTTTGGGATTGTCTCAAGAAACTTATATCAATAAAGTCTTGGAGAGATTTCGGATGAAAAATTGTTCACCAAGTGTTGCACCTATAGTGAAGGGTGACAAGTTCGCTTTGAACCAGTGCCCTAAAAATGAACTTGAACGGGAACAGATGCACAACATTCCATATGCTTCAGCTGTTGGAAGCCTAATGTATGCTCAGGTTTGCACAAGACCTGACATTAGCATTTGCAGTAGGAATGTTGGGAAGATATCAGAGTAATCCAGGTTTAGACCACTGGAGAGCTGCTAAAAAGGTCATGAGGTATCTTCAAGGGACCAAGGACTACATGCTCATGTATAGACAAACTGATCATTTGGAGATAGAGGGCTACTCAGATTCGGACTTTGCTGGCTGCGTTGATTCTCGGAAATCAACATCAGGATTTATATTATGTTAGCTGGTGGAGCCATATCATGGAGGAGTGCAAAGCAGACTTGACTGCTACCTCTACTATGGAAGCGGAGTTCGTTGCTTGTTTTGAGGCTACATCGCAAGGTGTATGGTTGAAGAGTTTCATCTCAGGGCTTAGAATTGTTGACTCTATTACTAGGCCAATTAAACTGTACTGTGACAATTCAGCTGCTGTATTTTTGGCTAAAAACCATAAGAGTGGTAGTCGAAGTAAACATATCGACATTAAGTATTTAGCCATAAGAGAACGTGTTAAAGAAAATAAAGTGGTCATAGAACACGTTAGCACTGAATTGATGATAGCTGATCCTTTGACTAAAGGCATGCCAATTAAGAAGTTTAAGGATCATGTGATAAGAATGGGAGTTGGTTCCATGATATAATTGTATGGATAACAATTTGTACAAAGAAACTCTTATTTCAATTTTGTTTATTTCTCATTCAGGTGTACACGTTATATGACTTTTGAGAAATGACAAACTTTTCTTTTGGACTCTGAATAAACATATGGTTTATTCATTATGTTATGTTGTCACATTTGGAATAGTGGTAAAGAAATTGAATGCATTGTAATACATAGAAGATAATACTCAATTATAGAGGACCTATCGCTATGATTCATGTATTTAGTTTCTTGTTCAGTGTTGATAAAATATACGGACCAAGTGGGAGAATGTAATAACCCGTCGCCTTTTAATGGTCCTTATTTTATTAACTAGCGTTTCACTAATTAAGAAGTGATAACAGCCCCCCCTTTAATATTAAACGCTTGCTTGATGGAAGCATGCGGTGAAGGAAATTGAGTATAAATAGGGACCCTTCCTAAGGTTTTCAAAATGGTTATCGAAAGAAAAACCTAATAAGCGGAGGCATTGGCGTTGAGTCCCTGATCAAGAGCACATCCTGAGGGCATACACCATCAGAATGCGATGGCTCGTTGATTAGAAGAACTCAATCAAGATCCATCGAGAGGAGGAGGAAGATCAATCAAGATCCATCGAAGAAGGAAGATCGAGATCCCTAAAGAAAGGAAGATCAAGATCCCGTGCAGCTGATTCAAGGAAGATCGAATTCCTTACCCTCATCGGATAGACCATTAATAATAATGGCTGGAGGTAATTATCGATCATAATAAATATATTGATATCGAGATCAATATATTTAAATTAAGTCTTACACTCACATCATAGAGTTGACTATTAGCACGGTGCAAAGTAATTAATCTAGCAAACATATAAACAACCATAAAATTCTACAAGCACACTAATTCAATATTACACATGACGGCTGATTCCTGAGCATGGTGCCCCTACTCATGTTTAATTTAAGTGTGTAAACAAAACATTCTATGGCTGATGGACCAAGAAGTGGATGGATTTCATCTTTAAAAAATAATTATATATTTCATAATTTCTTCTGTTGTTACTAATATATATTAATATACTTTAATAAGATATTAAAATTTTAATTTTTAATAAGTTTATGCGGCATAAAAGTAGAGAATCTTTTTTAGCAGATTAGATTATATTATATTACAATAATCGTTTTATTGTCAGCAGTTCTAAAGTATATTATAATGTTTAGTAAGGTGCTTAGGAATTGAAAAAAAAAATCATAACAGTCAGACTGTCACAGAGATTGATGTATCAGTTTTATTATTTTTTTTAAAGTATAATCGAACGAAAAATCAATCAATTTGCATGACCTGTTCAAAGTTGGCTCTGGGAATTTTTTTTTTTTTTTTTTTTTGACCAGCCTAAAATAAATGAAATCCTTGTGTTGATTTCCTCGGATTTTTTTCTTTTTTTTTTTACAAAAAAAAAAAAAAAAAAGTCTGGACGAAGCTTTGCTCGCTGAATATTTTTTAACGGATAGTAAATTTTAAAATAGTAAATGCACAATTCAATTATGGACGAAGCTTTGGTCGCTGAAGATTTTTAAACGGACAATGAATTCTAACCCCTTCCTCTGTCGTATACCCACCTGCCCCTCTCCAGTGCCCTTGAAGCTTCAGACCTGGTGCGGGGTTGTTGAATAATTAATGAAGGTTGAACCGAGCGCCGACACGTTGGATCAAGCATAAATCAAGTGTTCATTTCGTTCTTGACGCGGTAAACAATCATATTATCTAAACTAAAGTATTCATTTCTTTCTTGACGTGGCAAACAATCATATTATCTAAACTAAAATATGAGGATAGCAACTGCACTAATTGACGCCCATTGGCCTGATAATAATATAAGTTGAGCTCGAGGCCTTGAGATCTGCTCGGTTCACGAATTTAATATTTTTTTATTTTTAAATTTATATTATAAATTTTTGAAATAAAAAAAATTAAAAATTTAAAAATAACAAATAATTAAATTTTAAATATATTCTTATTCTTAGACACATGTACTTCATAAATTTTTTAAATAAAAAAATAAAAAAGGAATTACTTTGAATTCTTCTAAATTTAAGAGTAAAAAAGTTAAAGTATAGATATTATTGTTGGGGAGCGCGGAATACCCCCAAGATCACGGCTATAGCGTATATGAGTAATACAAAAAAAAACTTTTTCCGTTCTAATCTAAGAGTAAGATCATACCTTTAGATTTGAACTTTGGAACACTTTGATTCGATTGCTCGACCTCAACCTTTTAGCCTTCCGCCGTATTCCCGAAAATACCTTCTTTCTCTCACAAGATGGTAGGATCTCTCGGCCAACCTAGGGTTTCTTGTTTTTCTTTTTCCTCAAAAACCTTAACCCTAGCAACCAACTGAGAGGATATTTATAGGGCTACAACAGGGACCAATAGGCAAATATGAAAAGGACTTCCTACGTAATTAAATCTCCCAAACCTACCCCAAGTTAGGATTCAATTACGTAAATTACAATTCATTCCACTAAAGAATTATAATTATACTCCTAATCATATTCGAATTTATATTTTCGAGCCTTAATATTAAATACTTATTATCTCCCTACGTTAAGATTACAGATATCCACCAATTAAATTTAATTACTGACAATATAATTTAATTGGCTTTTATTATCCTTAAGACTTATCCACTTAACTTATTTGATGTATCGGATTCAAAATCCACTTGCAAGATTTGATACAATCAAAACTTATAAGCTTTCTCAAAGGGATATCATCGATCCAAATTAACTGGATATGGATTCCTTCAACTATTAATATTCACATATATATAATGTTATTACCCAACCCACTGAGTTTATTGACTCATATAGAATCTCACTCCATGTGTAATCAAAGCAATAATCACTACATACACGTGTCTAGAAATAGAATTCGGATTAAGAGCATAAGTAATCATAATATTCATGAGTTTTAAATTATTTTATAAAGTCAGTATAAAATAATTAACTCAACTGGGTCCTCTTCAATACACACAAAGTGTACTAGCACAAATAGTTAGAATAAACCATTCCCCGTAGTCAAGACAGACCTACTAAAAATTTATGCTACAGTTCTACTGATGGTGTGTCCAATTCCATCTAAAACTGTGAACAATAAACTTGTATTCCAAAAGAACCGATGATCTAGTCTTCTGTGTGTAAGCCGTACTCTACACACTAGATCAAATACTCTTTGTAAATACTAGACACATGCACATATATAGTAAATGGCACACATTGCTCAAAATAAATTCTCATTAAAATATAAAGACATAACATAAAGCATATCTTTTAGTCTATATCTCTATCATTATTATTATTATTATTATTATATATAGTGAACCATGCACTCAGCCTGATCTCATGGAAATTTTCGACCAACGTGGAGTGAGGATGTAGTGTTTGAAATAGGGGATAAGAAGGTATATTTCCTGGATATCCCCTCTTATTTCCAAAAGCCATAACTATAAGGGATAGCTGGGAATAAAGTTAACCAAAAGGATAATCCATGGTTAACCATGGGATATCCCCTCAATTTATTTCCTAGAGAATGCAGGAATAGCTAGTTATCCCTCCAAATAAGAGTTAAAAAAAGTTATCCTATAGATTTACCTTTTTGCATTTGATATGATCAATGGGATAGCCAAGGGATATCCCTAGGGATAGTTAGGGGACAAACTCTATTCCGTACACTTATCCATAAATAATATTTTTTCTATCAAACACTACCTAAGAGATAGCTGGGAATAAAGTTAACCAAAGGGATAATCCATGGTTAACCATGGGATATCCCCTCAATTTATTTCCTAGAAAATGCAGGAATAGCTGGTTATCCCTCCAAATAAGAGTAAAAAAAAAGTTATCCTATGGATTTATCTTTTTGCATTTGATATGATCAATGGGATAGTCAAAGGATATTCCTAGGGATAGCCAGGGGATAAACTCTATCCCGTACATTTATCCATGAATAATATTTTTTCTATCAAATACTACCTTAGGTAGTTAAAAGTTGACATAAGATTCGGTTTGTGGAGGCAGGTTCTGTTCTGCTGGCACGATGGCAACATCCCCGCTTGTAGGCTGGCTTTCATGCCTTGTTTTTCCAGTTGAATTTGCTCTTATAAGCATGATAGGTGCAAAAGCTTTTAACGATATTGATGTTGCGCCCCACGTACCAGTATGGCCTATCTTTATATATTTTTAGAGGTGCTGGCATGAAATTTTTAATATTATAAAAATTAATTTTTTATTTTTTATTTCTAACTTAACTTTTCATTTTTAATTTTTTTGTCTTTAAAAAATTTGAAAAACATTTTCATTTGTTGAAAAATAAATTTTTTATTAAATTTTTTTAAAAAGCGATGCATTGATTATGATTGATGGTAGAGGTATAATAATGGATAGATAGTGAAAAGGATGGTAGTTGTGATGATATATGTAAAGGCAGTGAATGGTAAAAATATATGGTTGCAGAGTAAGGGAAGGAAATGATCATTATGAAGGCATAATAGTGGGCGGTGGAGGAAGTGGT
Source organism: Calamus simplicifolius (assembly GCA_900491605.1). Lineage (NCBI taxonomy): Eukaryota > Viridiplantae > Streptophyta > Magnoliopsida > Arecales > Arecaceae > Calamus > Calamus simplicifolius. The sequence goes on along the minus strand of UESW01005032.1, from coordinate 466,465 downwards.
ATGGCTTTTATCGTCGTCGTAAAGAAAGATAGTGAATGATGGTTGTAGTCACAATAGTAATGATAGCTATAGATGGTAAAAGATGATTAATGAAGATATTGTAGTATAATAAAGAGAAAATTTTGCTTCATTTAAAAAAAATAATGAAAGACAATCTAAAGAAGTTTTTAAGACTTAATATATAAAATTATGAAATATAATTTTTTTTATTTTTATTAAAAATATTAATTTTAAACATAAAATCCTATATTATGTTTTTAGCTAAAAAATAAAAATACAAATACCATCTCGAGGCTACATTTGAAATGAGGACATTTGAAGATGGGAATTTAGAAAATTTTTATATTTTATCAAATTTCATCCTTTGGTAACATTAATTAAAGTAGACAAAGTGCTATTTAATCATTCCTTAGGGTATTAAAATCCCTTAAAAATATTAATTTTGAAAACCTACATAGAAGATTGGCTATCCACATTAAAATTCTTCAATCATATAGAAGATTAATTTTGATGAAAACTCACATTAAAGCCGTTTACTAGATCTATTTTATTTTAAAATTGCCCATTAGCTTAAGTAAAAATCCAACCTATATTGCATTATATGGAAACCACCTTTATTATCCTATTTGTCACTCACATCTCATGACTAGAATCATCATTCTCTTTTTTTTTTGCCCAAAATTTTTTTCCATCGCATCACTTTCCTTTTTTCTCTCTTATTTTGCTGAATTTTTTTATGATATAATAATTGCTTCTTCTTAAATGTCATTTAATTTAATTAGAATATTATTCTACATTGAATTTTTTAATATTCAATTTTTTTTTACCATAACCAATATTAGATTTGAGCAGGTTAAAAATGCATTTTATAAGCGCCATCAGTCTTTGTACTGCTGGGACGATCATTTTTTTTATCATTACATCAAAAAATATAATTATAAACTTTGGGCATTAAAGATAATTTTAAAATTTTATTTACTATTTTAAAAATTAAAATTACTTAAAAAGTTCAACAAGAAATATTGGATTGTAATTTAAGAATTTAACTTATCTATACAATGTCTCAGTTTATTTGTTAATTCAATTAATTTGTTAAAGAATCAGAATCACGTGATGCTTTTTAAGTGTAAACTAATTGTCAGCGGATCGACTTGTGCTATAAGTTTTTTCTTTTGTCTAAATAATTTTTTTTCTCATCCATTTCTAGGGACCATCATTGCAAATACCGCTAGAATTTAACTTCTATTTGTTTTTTTTTTTCATTAAGTATCGATTAGACACGATTAAGATGGTCCTATATTCAATATCGAGGGATCATGTTGATTCAAAATTTAAATTTACGATTAAGATAGACATCCCTTAATCATATTCTATTTAAAGCGTCCTCTGTGATGGACATATAAGGCATAAAGAAAAATAAAATGGGAAGGTCCTTACGCCTGGTCTTTATCAAAGTTTACACCATCACTAAGAGAGACCGTAAGGTGTGGAGGAGCCTTACCCCCTGATCTGAAGAAATATCAACCCATTTGCATGGATCAATGGATGGAGGTATTTATATGTTTATTTATATTTTTTATTATCATGATAAATATATATTGGTCCCATATTTTTGCATATTTGACATGCATGTTATTTAGTCTAACAAACATGCAAAAGATCAATATAAAATTTTATCTATCATTTGGTATCAGAACCTATAAAAACACCTCTGCTTTGTTTATTGAGATTGTTTCCATATAATCTACATTATTTTTGGAATCTAATAAAATCCATGAGAAACAATCATTATTTCATTTATTTGATAAAGAGGGGCAATGCATTCTTGGTCTCTATTTCTTTCATTTAAGGATAGTCCAAAGGAAAGGCTACTCGTAGTACCCTGGATTATTTGATCCAACGGGCATGTGGTAGGGATATTAGGGATATACCAATAAGAGAGGCTAATGGTAGTACTTTGGTGTGTTTGATCCAACAACCTGCATACCGAGAGAGTGAATAGGTCATCAAGAATCATCAGAAAAGGGCATTAGATCTGGTAAACTCTGAATATTTAGTTTTATTTAATTTAGTTTTATTTAAGAGAAGCATCAGTAAGATCTATGCCATGAAGAATGCACCTATCTGTTCGCTCACCCTTTTAGATATAGTTTAAATAAAAGAAAATTCATAAAAGATGTGGGATTGAGATTCTGGTATGATGGTTAAAATTTAGATTTTTAAACTTGTGATCAAAGAATTATGGGATTAGACTCTCTCCCATGACAGACTCGTATCATGCGATATGGGTATCATTAAAAAAAATTGGCTGTCGCCAGCCGCTGGCCCAGCGGTTGGCCTAGGCACCCGCTTGGGCCAGACAGCCAGGTACTAGCCCAACGGCTAGTGCTTGGGCCAAGTGCCCAGGTGCCCGCTTGGGCCAGTCGTCAGGCTAGGCCGCGTGCCCAGCCTAGGCTGCAGCCAGGCTAGGCTGCGTGCCTAGCCAGGACCGCGCAGTAGTCTGGGCCACACCCACGTCTGACCCATGTTGAAAAAAATTATGGGATGATTAAGAAATTTTGGGTTGAATTAAACTATTGGAATTGGGTGAGGATGGCGAGCTGCTGGCTCGTCCATCAAATGATTGGGCTATTGGCATGGCCTAATTATGTTTAATTATATTTAGAATTTATGTGTATAAATTTTGTAAATTATGCATGCATTTGAGTGACATAATTAAGCATAAAATTTAAATAATATCTAAAGTGATAATTATAATTTGAATAATTAAGGAGTAGCTACAACATCCTTAATTATAAAATTATATAATAAAGTTAATGAATCACATAAATAATAAACATTAATTGTAATTAATTATATGGATATAATAAAATTTTTGTTATTATATAATTAATTAGGATAAAATATTAAATTATATTTTTCTAATTTGTGGAATTAGAAAGAAAGAACATAATTTGATAGTTTTACCATACAGACTTAAGTGAATCTAATTGAATTAGAGATTTAACCCACAGGCAAGTTTTATGTCAGTAGATTCATTATTTTCTAAATGCATGATTTGCTTATCAACCTCAATTTTTGGTAATAACTATGTATGTTTAATTTTGCAGTTATGCAACCTATAAATTTCTCTGATATAAAATGTGACGTACCTGAATTGAGGGGTGATAACTATAAAGTTTGGAATGAGAGAATTCTTCTTCATCTAGGGTTGATGGACATTGATTATGCTATAAGGAAGGATGAACCACCTTCAGTAACTCAGACTAGCACTCCTAGTGAGATTGCGATTTATGAACGGGAGCGATCTAATCGCTTGTGTGTAATATTCATAAAGACAAAAAACTTTGTTGGTATACGTGGTTCAGTCGATAAGCATGAGAATGTCAGGAAGCTACTAAAAGCCATTGATGAGCAATTCAGTACTTCAGACAAAGCTCTTGCCAGCACCCTAATTTTGAAGTTCTCATCCCTAAGGCTCACACAAGTGAGAGGTGTGCATAAGCACATTATGCAAATGAGGGACATTGCAGCTGAAGACTCTTGAAGTTGAAATATTTGAGTCGTTTCTGGTGCACTACATTTTAAACACCCTTCCACAACAGTATATGGACCATTTAAGATATCTTATAACACACATAAGGAAAAATGATCAATTAATAAACTTTTGGCCATATGTGTTCAAGAAGATGGTAGACTGGTGATGGAATTGGGTGAGAGTGCAATGCTGACTACAAATGGAAAGGATCGGGCACGGGCCAAGAAGAAGGGTAAAAGTAAAATACCACCCCAATCTGACATTAAAAAGGAATCCAAGTGTTTCTTCTGTAAGAAGAAGGGACACATGAAGAAGGATTGCATCAAGTTCAAGACTTGGCTTGAAAAGAAAGGTAAAACAATCTCACTTGTTTGTTATGAATCTAATATGGCTGATATTATTTATAACACATGTTGGATTGATTCTGGTTCTACAATTCATATTTGCAATACTTTGCAGGGTATGCAAAACCTATGAAAGCCAGTAGAAAGTGAGCAGTATATCTCTTCAGAAAACAAGATGTGTTTATATGTGTAAGCTATAGGGACATGAACTTTAGTTCTTAGTAGTGGTTTTATTTTAAATTTGAAAAGACTTTTATGTACCTAGTTTTTTTAGAAATTTAATTTCAGTTTCAAGACTTATACCTTTGGGTTATTCCTTCAACTTTTCAGATACTTCTTCCAGTTTATATTATAAATCTGAACTTATTGGGAATTATTTGTCTAATAATCTTTTCTATATTAATTTTAAAATGATACCACTCATAATGTGATGCATGTTAGGGCTGGCATGAAAAGATGTGTTGTAAATGATAACTCTTTCATGTTGTAGCAACGAAGATTGGAACATATCTCCATAGATAGAATCAATAGGTTAGTGAATGAAGGAGTACTCAGTACTTTGGACTTCACTGACTTTTGACACTTATATGGACTGCATTAAGGGCAAGCAGACCAACAAGTCAAAGAAGGTGCCAAAAGGAGTTCAAACCTATTAGAGATCATACACATGGACATTTGTTGTCTGGATATGGATTTTCATGGTTCGAAATACTTTATCTCCTTCATTGATGACTACTCACGATATATATATGTACTTGCTTTAGAATAAAATGAAGCATTGGATGTCTTTAAGGTTTTTAAGGTAGAAGTAGATACACAATGTGAAAAATAAATCAAAATTGTGAGATCTGATAGAGAAGGTGAGTATTATGGGAAATACACTGAAGATGGATAAATACTTGGTCCATTTGAGAAGTTTCTTCAAGAATATGGGATTATTGCCCAATACAATTTACCTGGTTTACCTATCAGAATGGTGTAGCAGAGAGAAGGAATCAAACATTGATGGACATGGTGAGGAGCATGATTAGCAACTCCAAATTGCCTAAGTCCTTGTGGACAGAAGCTCTCAAGATGGCTGTGTACATATTGAATCGGGTTCCAACCAAGGTGTTTTTAAAATGCCATTTAAATTATTTAAAGGTTAAAAATCAAGTTTGCGACATGTACGCGTATGGGGATGCCCATGTGAAGTGAGAGTGTACAATCCATAAGAGAAAAAGCTGAACGCTAAGACTATTAGTGTGTATTTTGTTAGATATGCTGAAAGGTCCAAGGGATATAGATTTTACTATCCATCTCACATAACTAAGATTGTGGAATCAAGAAATACCAAATTTCTTGAGAAACTTGATTAGTGGGAGTGATCCAATCGCAGAGCATGATCCCTAAAAGAAAATATTCTGATGCTTAACCTTCCACTTCAAGCGATAGACTGAATATCGTTCATAGTGCCACTCAAGATTAAATGGGCATTAGACAACAGTTGTTAAAATTTTATAATTTGCTGATAATGAACTAGTAGATCCAGTCTCTCATGAGTTACCAAAGATAGTTGAACAATCAACTTCACGAGAGAAGGTTGTTACAACATTAAGAAGATTTGCAAGAGAAAAGAAATCAGCAATTGTTAGTGACTATATTATGTATCTTCAAGAGTCGGACTATAATATTGAAGCTGAAAATGATCCTGAAATATTTTCACAAGCCATGAGTTGTAAAAAATTCAATTTATGGTATGATGCTATAAAAGAGGAGATGAATTCTATGGCATTTAATTTAGTCTTGGATCTTATTGAGCTGCCTGATGGAGCAAAAGCCATTGGCTATAAATGGGACCAAGAAAGACTCGTTAGGCAACATTGAGCGATATAAGGCAGGACTTTCAATGTGGCATATTTACATCCATTCTTTCCGGATAATACACCTCTATATCCAGATGAGAACTCGGTCAAGTTCTTCGCAAGAGGGAGAGAATGATGCAAATAGGGTTGCAATGAGATATATGGACAAGTTAGACTCGCGAAAAGCAACGAAACAAGGACGAAAGAGAAGTTGTTTGAGAGCAAGGCTAGTTAGTTTCCTAAATTATTTTATTTCCTATAGCTTTTTAGTTTCCTAAATTATTTTATTTCCTATAACTTTTTAGTTTCCTAAATTATTTTATTTTCTATAGCTTTTAGTTTCCTAAATTATTTTATTTCCTATAGCTTTTTAGTTTCCTAAATTATTTTATTTCCTATAGAATATAAATAGTTGTTTTGGGTTTTTGAGACCGAGATCAATTTTATTAAAAGTTAAAAAATTCATCTTGAGAGAGGTTTTGTCTAAATCGCTTGCGAGAATTCTAGTTTATTCCAACACTTTCACAATGAGCCACATAAAGAAAAATTAAATGAAAAGATCTCTGCGCCTAGTCTATAGGAAGTTTACATCATTGCTAAGAAAGACGGTAACGTATAGAAGAGCCTTACCCTTATGTGAAAAAATATCAATACTATTTGATGTGTACATTATTTAGTTTCATACACATGCATCGCTTGCGAAATTCTAGTTTATTCCAACGCTTTCACATTGAGCCAATAAAGAAAAATTAAATGAAAAGATCTTCTGCGCCTAGTTATAGGAAGTTTACATCATTGCTAAGAAAGACGGTAACGTATAGAAGAGCCTTACCCTTATGTAAAAAAATATCAATCCTATTTGACGTGTACGTTATTTAGTTTCATACACATGCAAGAGATGAATATGAATTTTTGTCTACCACCATCTCCATCAAATGGGATAAGTTGCGGCACTTACAGAAGGAGGGGACGGTGGGAGGCGACTTTTCTCCCTCGCTCTCTCACTCTTAACCATCGTTCTTCTGGTCCACATAGCAACCAACTCCACCTCTCTTCTTCATTGCCACTTGATCCAAGACCCCGGATCTTTCTCACGGACGACGAATCCTTCTCCCTTACCATCCTCATCCAAAGTTCTCTCTCTCTGTGGCATATTGTTGCCGGCGCTAAGCCGGCGGAGGCGGAGGGGGAGGAAAAGAACGCTGGCTGTTTCCGGCTGGCTCGTCACACCAACCCCCATCACGGGGTCCGGTTCGGATTTGTTCCTCATCCTGGTCGACGACTCTCAGCTAGATCTTCAATATTGTGCCAGAAATTCCTGAGAGCAATCGGGACCAAGATTCGAACAGGGTGGGTGAAAGAGCGAGCTAGAGTGAAGCAGAATGGCAGAGATGTTGTTGGTGAGTTGTTTGATCGAAACGATCTCCGAGAACTTGTCCTCGGTGGTAACGAGGCAGGTTGGCTCGGTCGGATGTCTGGTTGCCGCCGAGCGGAAAGTCAACGGCAAGATAGGAGAAATCAAAACGGAGCTCCTCATCATGCAGGAGTACCTCAGCTATGCCACCAACTACAGAGGCAGCAACCATCAAGTCGTCCGAGCCTGGCTCAACAACGTCAGAGACGTCGCCTACTGCATCGAGGACATCGTCGAGGAGTACAACTACCTCATGGCCGGACGGAAACGGAGCAGCCTCCTCAAGGGCCCCCTCTTCCATGTCTTCAACTACTCCCACAACAAGGCCTTGCAGGACATCGCCACTCGACTAGAGAACGTGGAGAGCAGGCTTCGTCGCCTCTCCGAGGCTAAGAAAATGTACGGCATCAGGGTGGAAGGATCTACAAGCTCCAGGAACGAGCGCAACATCGGCCACCATCTGGCGGTTTCCGCGCACTTCCTCAAAGAAGAAGAAATAGTGGGAGTCAAGGAGCAAAGGGAGCGACTCATCGGCTGGCTGACGAACGAGGAGCGCGGCGGACGACTGTGGTCTCCGTCTGGGGCATGGCTGGCGTCGGCAAGACCACTCTCGTCGCTAGCGTTTACAAAGCTCAGAGGATCATCAGCCGCTTCGACTGCCGGCTATGGGTTTATGTGTCTCAGAACTGCACGACCAATGATCTATTGAGAACAATCATAAGAGAATTCTTCCGGGAAACGGAGCAGACCGCTCCGCACGACGTCGACGCCATGGATCACTGGGCGCTGGTTGAGAGAATCCACGCAAATCTGCAACAAAGGAGGTATCTTATTGTCTTAGATGACGTCTGGCAAACAGATGTTTTGAGTAATGTTAGTAATGTTTTGTTTGATAATATATGTGGGAGTAGAGTTGTTATTACCACTCGGAAGCAGGAAGTAGCTATAAAGGCGGATGATCTTCGGGTCGTAGAGCTGGAGCCACTAAAAGAGGAAGAGGCATGGACTCTCCTGTGTAAGAAAGCATTTCAGAGAGATGAGGACAGAACTTGCCCTCGGGAGCTGGAGTATTGGGGCAGAAGACTGGTGGAGAAGTGTGAAGGCTTGCCCTTGGCTATAGTGACTCTCGGCAATCTCCTGGCACAGAGTGGAAAGACAGAGTTGGCATGGAAGAATGTTCATGATAATCTTTTATGGGAGAGCAGCAATAACGCGGAGCTCCAGAGGGTTTCTGCAATTTTGAGCCTTAGCATCAACGATCTACCAACTGATCTGAGGAACTGCTTCCTGTACTGCAGCATTTTTCCGGAGGATTATTTGATTGAGAGGAAAAGATTGATAAGGCTATGGGTGGCAGAAGGTTTTGTCAGAGAAGGAAGGGGAGACATCTCCATGGAGGAGGTGGCAGAGGACCATCTCAACCAACTTGTCGGCCGGTGTATGCTCCAAGTCGCGGAAAGGAATGAATTTGGGAGGGTAAGCCGCTGCCAAGTTCATGATCTGATGAGGGACCTGATTGTAGCCAGATCAAGAGAGGAGAACTTCTGTGAAGTTTATGACCACAGTTCAGGAGGGAATGTGCAGCATAGAGTTCGAAGACTTTCGATTATTGGAGGCAGGGGTGATCATCGTCCGTTGAGCATTGACATGGAGCAACTCTGCTCCTTCCATGAGTTTTCATTATCATCATCATCAGCTCTGTCCCCTTTGTTACTTCCCAGATTCAGGCTATTGAGAGTTTTGGATCTACATTGCGCTCCCATTGATAGATTACCGGATGAAGTGGCCCGTCTCTTCAACCTACGATATCTGAGTGTACGACGGACGAAGGTCAGAGAGCTCCCAAAGGCAATAGGTAGGTTGCGAAACCTACAAACCTTGGATGCATGGCTCACTTGTGTGGAGGACTTGCCTAGAGGAACAACAAAGCTGGAAAATTTACGGCACTTGATGGTGAAGAAAATTCAAGGTAAGACTTCGAGATATACAAACAGCGTAACAGGGGTGCGTCTACCTGATGGAATTGGGAATTTGAAGAGCCTGCACACGCTAAAGGCTGTGATAGCAGACGAGGACATGATAGAAAGCCTGAGGAATTTGACGCATTTGAGAAGATTAGAGATAGTAGAGGTGAGAAACATGCACTGCGCTAAGCTATCCAAGTCCGTAGTGAAGATGGAACACCTTCGCCACTTGGTTGTTGCGAGAAAATACAGGCAAGAGACTATGCAGCTGGAAGATCTCAATCCGCCACCGCCCCTGCTTCAAAAGCTCAGTTTGTATGGAAGGCTGGACAAGGCGGCGTTGCCTGGGTGGTTGATCTCCCTTTCGAACCTCACACATCTCACATTGGAATCGTCTGGGATCAGAGAAGATTCACTTCATCTGCTCTCCTCATTGCCCAGGCTGGTGTTTCTCATCCTCTTCGAAGCATATGATGGGCAAAATTTGCACTTCAATGCTGGATGTTTTCCTCAGCTTAAAGTACTCCGGTTGCAAGACATGGCCCATCTCAGCAGAATAGACATAGAGCGGAAGGCACTGACAAACTTGCAAGAGCTGCTCTTGGTTAGATGCAGAGAGTTGAAGATGGTGCCCATGGGTATCGAAAACCTCACTTGTCTCCAAAGATTAGAACTTGATGATATGCCCAAAGAGTTGGTGGAGAAGCTACGTGAAGGAGGAGAGAGCGTAGAGGATCGCTTCAGGGTTCAGCATATCCCCCTTATCATGAACTGGGTCAGGAGGGGGGACAGCTGGACCGAGGAAAGGCTTTCCTAGTTCTCACTGTATATACTAAAAGATTGAGACATCCAGAGAGTCTAATTAATGTTCCTCAGGAAAGAAATGAGAATTTATCCGACAAAGGAGGAGAGAAGGATACGTTCCATATCTCCTCTTATCCCTTGTACATCTAAAGTCAGTAGATCCAGGTTAATACCCCAGCAGCTGATGTCCCTAATCTTCATCAGTTAATCTGTTCATAAGTTTAGGACCAAAGTAGATTTATGGTCAATTTCATATGTTCTTTCCCCGGCGAGGATCTTGCTGGGTGCTTGTTCCTTTTGATCTTGGTGCAGTTGGGCTTGGCGATTTGAAGTGAAGCTATAGTCAAATGAACTTAATTGCCTATTGCAACTACTTGTACGCTCTCAAGCCTCTCGTATAGGTCCTTCGACCTTTTGCACTGTAGAGCCTGGTGTGCTACTCCAAAGCTCAGATCCTAGGATGAAAGTTTATAGGCTCCACATGTTTAAGGCCCAGGTTATTGGGTCTTGAGGGGCTAGTCTATCATTGGGTTAGGTTTAGACCCAAGGTATGGACTAGTCCAAAGAAGTTTTTTAGGGTTTATTATCCATGTAATAAGACATCGATTCATATGTTGTGCTGGTTTTATTTTGGTGGTCTTCAGGGACGGGTTTGCTATAGTCTTGTAACAATGATGAATAGAGGTGAATGAATGAAACTCTTTTCTCCCAAGAACAAGCTATCTCTCATTTCTCTCTTATGTATGTCTTTCTCTCTTTTTCACACATAGATGCCCTAGATTTCTATGGTTTTATTGCTGCCATCTCTGCCCTAGCCATCTTCTTGGAACCATCTCTCTCAAGGAAGAGAAGGAAGAAACCCTAGTAGCACCTTCTCCTTAGGTAGCGTCTCTTAATTTTTTGGATCAGATCTGAAGGTTCACGTGAAGAAGAAGAGAGGCCACGACCCTCTCTTACAATCTTGGGGTGCAAGAAACCAAAGAAAATCCTAGTTGCTAATCAATCCGGGAAGATTACCAAGATCAAGATCCAAAATTCTACTGCAGAATTTCAGTAGGGATATCATCTCGCTTCCGCATCTTCACACGACTTGGGGCTAGTAGAATGCGTGCTATGCTCCAAGGGTAGAAAGAGGATGATTCACTCTTCATCTGGTATCAGAGCCTTGGTAATTTGGTGGAGAAAATATTGGATATTGGGCGTTTCTTGGTAAGATTTCAAACCAGAAATTTCTGCAGCAAGTTTAATTTTCTATTTTTGTTGTGTGCATTGTTTCTTAGTTAGATATGGCATCTAGTAGCTTTAAATTCGATTTTGAAAAGTATGATGGTAAGGGGAACTTCACCTTATGGTAGCAAAGGGTGAAGGATTTATTGATACAGCAAAGGATTTATAAGGTTTTGGTGAAACAAAGACCGGATAATATAAGCCTTGAGGAATGGGAGGAGTTAGAGGAGATTGCATTTAGCATAATCAGGATGTGCTGGCTGATCAAGTCTTGCCAGAGATTTATATACAGACTATGGCAAAGGGCTTTGGGAACTTTAGAGAACACTTATATGGGAAAGAGCATGACAAACAAGTTGTGGTTGAAGAAACAGTTGTACAGCTTGAGAATGCCTAAAGGAGGAGATCTTGTGGCCCATATTCAGAATTCAATCAAGTGTTCAGAGGTGATGAGCCTTGATGTGAAAATTGATGAAGAGGACAAGACCTCATCTTGTTGTGTTCACTTTCAGTTCCTATGATGGTCTGATTACAACCTTGGTGTATGGGAAGGAGACCCTGAATTATGAAGAGGTTATGGGGGTGCTGAGATCAAACCAGCAAAGAGAAAAGATCCGTATGGAAAACTCTAACACAGAGTACTTGCTATGAATGAGAGGCAAGGAAGACCTTGAAAAAAGGTTATAGGCAAGTCCAAAGGCAGATCTAAGTTTCGGGGCAAGCAGAAAGTATGGAAGTGTTACAAGTGTCATCAGATCGGTCACCTGAAGAGAAATTGCCTCTTATGAAGAATGGAAAGGGGAAGGATATTTCCAAGGGAGGTTTAGCCAGTAATGGTGGTTCAAATTCATCTGAAGATAGTGAAGATGATGTACTAGTAGTTTCAGATGGGACCAAGAAGCGTAATAGTTGTTGGATACTTGACTCAACCTGTTCTCACCACTACACTTCGCATAGGGAGTGGTTTGCAACTTATAAGAATTTGATGGAGGGAGTGTATGCCTTGGTGATAATCACCCTTGTAAGGTTGTTGGACTTGGAAACATAAGGGTGAGGATGCATGATGGGGTTATAAGGACTTTGACCAATGTCAAACATGTCCCAGAGTTGAAGAAGAATCCGATTTCTTTGGGCTACCTGGAGAAGCATAGGTATGCTTTAGAAGCCAGCCGGGGAGTAGATATTTAAGGATAACGAATGGTGAATTAGTGGTGATGAAAGGTAGAAGGTTGGAAAACAATCTTTATCATATGGAAGGCTCAGTGGTTATAGATGATGCAGAGGTGATAGCAGCGGCACATGAGGAATAGTTGGTCTATAAACTGTGGCACTATCAAATGGGACACATGAGTGACAAAAGGTTTATAGAACTCAGCAAAAAGGGTCTAATTCTAGCACTCAAGAAGAAGGACAATAACATCTGTGAGTCCTGTATTTATGGCAAACAACATAGGGTAAAGTTTGTCAGCAGTACCAAGCAGAGTGAAGGCATTCTAGACCTTGTTCACTCGAATGTATGGGGACCGATCCCTGTGTCAACCAAAGGTGGGGCTAGATATTTTTTAACATTTATTGATGACTTATCCACGAAGGTATGGGTGTATCTAATAAAAAAAAATCTTAGGTGTTTGCCCGGTTTAAAGCTTGGAGAGTTAGTGTTGAAAAGGAGACAGGGAAGCCAGTGAAATACTTAAGATCTGACAATGGAGGAGAGTACACTAGCAATGAATTCAGAAACTACCGTGAGAAAAATGGTATCAAATGCCATTACACAGTGAGGATGACTCTCCAGCAGAATGGTGTAGCAAAGAGGATGAGCCGTACATTAATAGAGAAGGCAAGGAGTTTGAGGCTGCAGGCATCACTGCCCAAGGTATTTTGGGGTGATGCAATTATATTTTCTGATTTTCTTATTAACAGGTCCCCGAATAGAAAATTTGATGGATGCATTCCAGAGAGATCTAGAGTTGAAAGAAGGTGGAGCTTGGACACCTAAGAATTTTTTGTTTCCCAGCCTATGCACATGTGGAGGCAACTGAAAGGAGCAAGCTGGACCCAAAATCATAGAGGCTAATCTTTATTGGGTATCCATAAGGAGTTAAAGGTTATTTGCTATGGAATTCAAATTTTTAAAAGTGTATCATCAGTAGAACATCATTTTTTTTTATGAGAAGAGCATCTTGAAGAAGTTTGGGATTGTAGATATGGCTGAAAAGGCTGGACAGAATAGCAGTGGACAACATTGGCTGACAATAATACCATCAACTTCTACTTCAAAACATATTTCTTTTGAGGTGGAGTTTGGTATGCATGTTCCCACACATGTGAAGGATCAGCCAGAAGAGCCATCCATCCAGGAGGAGGTGCAGGTGGAGCAACGCACTTTAACTTTGGAACATGATCAAAAGGGTATGGCACTGCACAAAGCAAAGCATACCATCCACAAACATGTTCGATATGGCATTGAGGAGATGATTCCTATGCTGTCGTTGTTGCAAATGAAGATCTAGAGACTTCCAAAAAGCCATGGAGAGTTCTGAAAGAGAGTCATGGATGCAGGCCATGATGCAAGAGATAAAGTCCCTGGAAAAGAACAAGACATGATAGCTAGTGGATCTACCTAGAGATGCTGGGTCATTGGTTCAAAATGGGTGTTCACAAGGAAGGAGGCACCTTCAGAGTAAGGTGGAGTCAGATACAAAGCAAGGCCTATGCTAATGGGTTCTCACAGAGAGAGGAGTGGACTACACGGAGGTATTCTCTCCGTGGCACGTCATACAATGTGTGTTGTCTCTTGTAGCACAGATGAAGTTGCAGCAGATGGATATGAAGATGGCTTTCTTACATGGGAGTCTAGAGAGAAGATATACAAGAAGTAACCAAAGGGTTTCAAGGAATCTGGATTGGAAGAAAAAGTGTGTCTACTGAAGAGTCTCTCTATGGTTTGAAGCAGTCACCCGTCAATGGTACAAAAGGTTTGATACTTTGTTTTAAGCCTTGGATTTTTTAGATGAGCATGATACTTGTGTTTATGTGAAAGATATGGATGAAGATGAGCACTAATCTCTTTTGTATGTGCATGATATGTTTATTGCCAACAAGAGTGTTGAAGCAGTGAATGAGCTGAAAGTTGAATTGTCATCAGAATTTGAGACAAGGATTTAGGTCCACCAAGAAAATACTTGGAATGAAAATTTGCAGAGATAGGACTAAGAAAATCTACACTTATCATTGGATGGATATATTCAGAAGGTTGGAGATTTTGGGATGGATAAGGCCAAATAAGTTGGAACACCTTTGGCTAGTCATATATCTCTTTCAAAGTTACAGAACCCCCAAACAAGATGAAGAAAAAGACATGGAGAGAGTTCACCTTAAACCCCCGAGACCCCTCTCGGTCTCGGCCTCAAGTCTCAACCACTGAGACCGGTCTCGGGCCACATGAACAGTGTTTCAACCACCGAGACCCCCTCTCGGTCTCGGCCTCAAGTCTCAACCACCGAGACCCCCTCTCGGTCTCGGGCGACATGAACAGTGTTTCAACCACCGAGACCCCCCTTCGGTCTCGGGCCACATGAACGATATCCCAACCCCAAGACCCCAACCCCAAGACCCCCTCTCGGTATCGGTTCACATAAACAGTGTTTCAACCCCTGAGACACCCTCGCACCAAGGCACTTAAGGCCACATGCATTCATTACTCTAAGGCATTTATTGCCTTATTCATTCCCATGTGTTAAGGCATTTATGGCTGCCATGATGGCCCCATCGGCTTTGACATGTTCCACCTTCGACACTCGAGACCCCCTCTCGGTCTCGACCTCAAGTCTCAACCACCGAGACCCCCTCTCATTCTCGGCCTCAAGTCTCAACCACCGAGACCCCTCTCGGTCTCGTACCTGTTCCCCTTCGGCCTCGGACTTGTTCCCTCTTGGCCTCGGCTCCCGCCACGTCATATCTCTCGCACCAAGGAACTTAAGGCCAAGTGCATTCATTACTCTAAGGCATTTATTGCCTTATTCATTCCCCTATATTAAGGCATTTATGGTTGCCATGTTAGCCCCTTCGACCTCATACGTGCTCGGCTTCTTCCCCTCGGCATGAATAGCGCTCGGCCTCGGTAATGAAGAGTGTCATGCAAGTGATGCCATGCAAGTATTCACCCTCGGCCTTGCAATTCACCCTCGGCCTTTTCTGAAGCTCATCCAGTGTCATGCAAGCATCTATAATCAATGCTCTACGAGGGATAGTTGGCTTCAACTCAACATCATCTTCCCCTCAACGGACTATACCTTAGGACCCACATGACTAACTTTATCATCCATCGCTGTCCGTGTAGGACAACCAAAAAGGTGACATAGGGGACACATGGCAAGCGCCGTAACGATCGGTCATGCCCTGCAGCCACCTACTCTGATGGGACATGGCCTGCCGCTTGACACATCACATGGAGGTAAGCTCCATTGTGCTGCCATCAATTAATGCTCTGATAAGTGATCACGCCCCAAGCCCATGGACTCCGGGCATCTATAAAAAGGGTAAGAAGGACCCCAACCAGGTAACACTAAGAACTCCAAGAACTAAGAACGCACGATACTCTTAACACTCATTCTTGCCTACAGAGAGCACGGCTCTAAGCCTCTCTCTTCTTCTCTCTTTTGAGCTTCCTCAAGCTCACGGTTGTTGCCCAGAGCACTGACTTGAGCGTCGGAGGGTCCCCGCGGAATCTCCAGCCTTCGGGACTTGTTTGCAGGCCCGTAGGCGCAAGGAGCTCATGGAGATCCCAGGCCCGCTGGAGGAGGCGACCGGACGCTCGGGGACGGTGATTTGACGTCAACAGTTTCATTTGTTGCCATCTTGTCATACAGATCCTGCTGACTGTTCTAGGAAGTACTTAATAAATTTTGCTCCTGATTTTCTAACTGATCCAATGAAGTTAACTATTTACAACACAAATCTCTTTGGTTCTCATTTTACCTGACACATAATATGATTGGCCAGGGGTGTCTGGGCTTGTAGCGAACCCATTTTCAAGGTTGAGTCATATTAGTGCCTGAATCCAATGTAAAATTAGTTATAAAGATGCAGGCACGTTTGAGCATAAAATGGCAAAATTTGGTTCAAATACAGTTTTTCCTGGGAAGTACGAACCATTGTTGTGCACGTTTGGCATCAGAATACAGTTTTTTTAAGCTATAATGTTTGTCTTTTGATAATATAAATATCAACTTGTAACAAAAATACTCAACTAACTCATCTAAGCCTTTTTCCAATTATATGGGGTCAGCTACATGAATATATTTCTCCACTTTACTCTATTCAGGACAAAGTCAATACTCAAATTACAAATAGTTATATCTTTCTTAATTATTTCTATTTATGTTAGTTTAGGTCTACCTCTTACTTTATGATCACTCTTTCTAACTGGAGCATTTAAAGATCTTCGTTGTATATGTCCAAACCACCATAATCGATTTTTTCTTATTTTATTTTTAATTGGAGCTACTCCTATCATTTTCGGTATATGTTTATTTTCAATTCTATCTTTTAAAATTTTATCATATATTCATCTTAATATGTGTATTTTTTTATACTTAATTTATTCATATGTTGTTTTAGTATTATCGACTTGCAACAGAAATCAACTAGTAAAAAATTGTTAATTATATCATAGTTTGAAAACCTCCATTTCTTATTGCTCTTTTTAAACTTCTCAGGTCGAAGAGAATACTAATAGAATGTTCGTCAGGCATTATTTGTTAGGCCACCTTCAGCCTGTCCGCTTCATGGCCTGGAGCCCTGATGACACCATGCTGCTTACATTTGTAAAAGGACAAGCGCTTAACATATGGAACATAGAGATGGGCACATGCATTCTAAGTTTTTTCAATGGACCCAAGTTCATCGTCAACTCTTTCGCATGGTTCCCTGACTCACAAAGAATTGTCTGTGCCCACTGTGAGCCTGAGGAACTTCTCTACACATTAGACCTAACAGGCCAAATGCAGGTCTGCTTGGAGTGGCCATCGCTGCCAGATGTCTCTGAGCTTGCTTTGACACCTGATGGGCGGCATCTGATAGTCATCCATTCTGATAACTATATTAGGATACAAAACTTGCAGACAGGGTTAAAGATAGATATACGTGAGTCAGGCTCAATTACATCACTTTCTCTTTCAGGAGAAGGAAGGTTCCTGATTGTCAACCTGGACCGCGAAGAGATCCATCTACGGAGTGTCCATTCACCTGATAAACCACCAAAGATTTTCAAGGGACGCAAACAAGCAAGCCATGCTACTCGCTCTTGCTTAGGTGGATCAAATTCTATGTTCTTAGCCAGTGGCAGTGAGGACTCATCAGTAAGATATGATGCTGCTTCTCCCACCTCCCTTATCTTGGACCACCTATGATTAAAGTTAGAATCCTACATGTTCATATTTGAACTTGCTTGCATGTCTCTATGTCTTCCTGTCACATCATGTCATAAGTCAACTGAATATTTGACCTCTAGAAGTTCCAAGCATGATGCTGTAGTACTTTACTCTTTTTCCATACATATTATTTCCTTCAAGTGCAATCCCTGTGCATGTTCATGTTCAGAAAGATTAATTGCCTTGTACGAAAAAAAAGTGTTAATTGCCTTGTATGAAAAAAATGTGTGCTATGTATTATTACAGTGTGACAATCAATTATTTGCTCCATTTTAATCTGTACCAATGTGGAGCCTTGTCATCCATCTATCATCATCACATAATGAGATTTCATTTTAGTGTCCTCACTCAATCTGGTGTGAACTATGTATGCCATATTTGCAGTGTCAAGAGTAAGCATAAGCATACCCTTCTAAGCTCTGAGCACAAATTTCATGCCGAGTTTTGGGTGGATGCGATGAGTGAAAACTTGAGTGATGCTTCCATATACTTTCTTGAAGCTGTTTATAATTTCTTATTGATCTTTTCATTATGATTACATTCTATTATTGGGTTATATTCTGCCAAGCATCACGTTGATGTCCCTTAAACTTTTACTGCTACAAATGATTGGCTATCTTCAATTAGTCCATGTTTCATTACTTCTTTTTGTGTCAATGGGCACTCAATATAGCCTCTTGGTTGAGTCCCGTTGTTTTTGTTCAATTTCTCAAGGAAATAAATGAGAAAATGTGAAAAGTATCCATTGTGAAATTTTCTGCATTTCTGCAAGCAATCTTAGCTTAAAGGAAAACTTTCCCCTCATTTAGGATGCCTCTCTTCTTTCCTAGGTTGTACAGGATTATAAACCTAGAATTGGGCATTGACAGCATGATATTTCTGTGGTCTTGTTTTCGAGCTTCAGTTTATGCCATAGGAGAGGTGGCCTCTCAAGATCCTTCTCAATATTCTGTTTTCTCTTAGATGTGCTCATGTTGAACTAAGCAACCAAGAATTGCAGCATGCTTTTTAGAGCCAAGTTTGTAGTTACTAGCAATGGAACTCAGATATTAGCATGGTTGTGCTTGTTCATGGTGGAAAATGGTATTGCCCATCAATTAAAGCCACTATACTAACTTAATTATGATTCTCTTTTTTTTTAATATAAATTGAATTATAAGTTCCTTTGTTTTCTTTAGATCATTTATAGTTTTGAGTAAACGCATGGAATGTCCGACTGAAGCCATGTTTACAGATTTGCATTTGGCACCTTCTAAACAACGTTGAACCAGTACTGTCTCTGAAAGGTCATTCGAAGCCAGTAAATTGTGTGAGCTGGAACCCCACAAAGCCCTATATGTTGGCTTCAGCAAGTGATGACTACACAGTCCGGATATGGCAGAATTAATATGTGAGTTGTGTCTCAGTATTCTTTGATTTCAAGTGGAACATCTACGAGGGTTGATCCGGTCCTTTTAGCTGCTTGTAAGATGTATACTGGTCATGGGTTGTGACAGTAAACTAATCATATCTGCAAAGATGTGTACGGAAGGCTGTAAACTGTGAGTAATTTCTGAAAGTGGTACCCTGTACAGATATGGTATTATATTGGAATTAATCATGTGTCCACTTTGAAGTATCCATTAAGCCTTCACTCCCTAGAAAATATGGAAATAGAAAGATTGGGAGAGTGCTTGGGGATACAGTTATCGTTGTTGTTGGTTTTTCATTCATTCTTTCTTTCTTTCTTTTTTTTTTCTTTTTTTTTCTTTTTTTTTTCTTTTTTTTTTTTTTTGGCGATGGTTTATGTTTTCCCATGTTGGACAAAAAAGGCTGCTACCGTATGATTTCATTCTGCTAATTGAGTTGGCCTTTCAAGGTTACAGTTATGATTTGTGTAACTAGGCTAACGTGCAGACTTAAGTTTCCAGGCTTGGAGTTTAACTTGTCGTTTCTTTGTGGATGCTGACAATAAGCTAAAAGTCTGAATCCTAGAGTAATTTCAGCTAACGTGTAACGTATGTTGTGATTTCTTTTGCCTATTTTGGGAGAGCTATTCTAGAAGAAGTCTTTAATTTTCGGAAACAAAGGTGCCTTTATGACATAATTGCGTTCAAGTACAATTGGTTTGCATTGAGAAAAACCTTGATGTTAATTAAAGGTGCAAGATATGTTGGATTTATTTTCATACATTTATCCTGAAGTTTTGAATGTTTTCAATATGGTTGAATCAAACTTTTTGAGGGAATAGTGTCGTCAAAATTCCTTGGTCATCTGGACAATTAAAGCTGAGACTCAATCCTAAGTCTACCATACAGCCAGCTAGAGAATTCACCAGCCAGATATTTGGCACCCTTAAATTTATAGGTTTTAGATTCTATTAGGTTTTTGGAGTTAAAAGGAAGCTGAATTTGGTTAGGATAGGGCTTAGGGTAAAATATGAATCTGAATGGTATGCCGCATGTGATACCAGACAAGGGTCCTTGCAGGCATTCGTTTTGTAGCTTGTATTGGCCAATTAGAATGTCATTTACATTATAGGATTACAAATGATGTTGCAAAGTTTGCATTCAAAATAGAGTGAATCTGCCAAGCATCCCAAGATGTCATGGAGTATCATGCATCAAAACCCTTTATTGTGATAATTAGTAGCTAAGCTAGAAAAAATTGGGTTTTATTCATTTAGATATGTCTAAATTGGAATATAGTATACTATATTTGTAAAACGAATTTTGGTGTCATATGTCAAGCTTTCCATAAGTTTTTCGTAGGCCTTTCTTCACTCTCATTTTAATTTTAAAATAAAGTACATATTTAACTCTCAAATTTTGAGGATTGTTTTCCTTTCATCTCTTTACTAATTTTTTTAAAAAAATATTCTTAAACTCCAGTTTTAATATCAGTTTAGACCTAATGGCTAAAAAATACTAATGCCATAAATGCTCTACTGACATGGCATGCTAACATGGCAAATGGAAGTGTATGTGGCAGTCTCTTCTCCCTTAAAACTCTTTTCTCTACCATTTTTCACCACTTTTGTTCTCTTTTAAATGCCCATTAGAGATCCACCACTCTTAAGTCACTCTATGAAGATTTTATCTTTGGAAGTTGATTCTATTTTGATAATTTGAACTCGTCTTCTTTTTTGCTCAGCACTCAACAATCTTCATTATCATATTAAGTTGTTAGATGTTACAAGCTCCACATAATCCTCATTTGGCTCTTGCATCAAATAATCTCATTTTTGCTTTCTTTTTCTTCATTGCCGTTGCTGCCAATCTAGAATTTCATCACCCATTCTTCTTTTTTCTTTCTTCTTATGCACTACTTATCCGCTCTAATTACCATCACCATCCATCCCTTCTCCCTGAATCACTATCCATTTGCACCTGCCTAAGCACAATGGAACTAATATCTTGATTCACTTTCAAATCGAGAGAGAGCATTTCTACTAATAAAAGCTTCATATCATGTCAATGAGAATGTTTCACTTCTTCTTAGATTATAATTATCCTAATAAACTTAACACTAAGATAGAAAGTTGGAGGAATATATATATATATATAGTAAAAAATGTAGAGAAAAAAAATAAAGGAAAAAAGTAAAATTCTATCTCTATTATTTAAAAATAGATTCCAGCCAAGTTTGTAAATTGGGATAAATTTCTGCCACCTTTACTAAAATCTAGCATAAAAGGGCCTAATATTTTACTAATGAACCCTTCTCTCTTTCTCTCTGTGTATATATATATATTCTTTTTTCTAGCTTATTCCAATCAATCTATTGTACATCAAAATAACATCACTTAGTTTTTTTCCAATTTCTTTTCATTTCCAAAGTCATCATAAACTCCAAAGCTTCCATCCTTCCCAAAATGCCATGTATCTAAAGGCAAGGGATGACCAAGAGCAATCAAATAAACCTTTAGATACGCTCATCCTTACAAAGTGTTGCTGTAGTTAAATTTTGAAGAGTAGATACATTAAAATTTACATATCGAGTCATCAATTCTAGAGAACAAAATCTACTTTTAAAGGCAACTAACCTCTATGAACCTATGACTAAGTTTTCCTTCACTTAATTTATTTGTTATTAGTTAATACAATTATTTATTTATAATTTTTGTTTAATTTATTTTTCATCCATGCCCTTAAATTTTACGATATATTCCCTATACCACACCAGTCGTCGTATGCCTGCAGAAAACTGTGCGCATCCAAAAGAAATGAACTTTCTGCCTTCCAAAACGTAAAACGTGGAAATGACTTCAATGGAGCAGTGAATTACCGGTGAGCACCGCACCATACTGCTATGATGCAGAATTTAGCAGAGCCCTTTTTCAAACAGGTATCGTTTGATACTGGTTTTACATTGTTGATGCGGAAGATAAAAATTTTACGAAAATGATGTTAAAGTAAAAAGCGTCATTTGAAATGGCACTTTTCACGTCTACTATGGTAGCAAAAAAGCACCATTTAAAATGACGCTTTTAAAAGCATCATTTCAAGTGACACTTTTAAGAAGCACCATTCCTCACCTAAAATGAGACTTTGTGTGAAAGTAAGAAGTGAAAAGGGCTTCTTAAAAGCGCCACTTGCCACTTTCAAGTGGCATTTTTTTTGTGGACGTTCACTTTAACACCCTTTTCGTAATTTGTTTTCCTTTCGCACCAATAACATAAAATCGGTGTCATTTGACACCGGTTTCAAAAAGGGCTCAAATTTATCATCTCTTACAGACCTGCATTGCCTCTTGCAGTCGATGGAAAGCAATGAATCCTGCCCTGAACTCGCATATTGGCAGCCTTAGAGCCCACCGATCAGAAAGTCTCTTGATCATCCCAACAAAAGGAGGGTAACTAGCAAGTATATCCAAGCAAATATCTGCAGCCGAATGCGACAACCCGCTTCGCTCGGTCCCTCCATGATGCCTTCATTTCTCGATGCGCTCCCAAATACCTTCCTCGATTTGTCATTTATGTATTCCCAAGTTGAAATGGTGTAAATGTCATGAGGTCTGCCTCTTGTTTTCCTATTCATATATTTCTGTAGGATGCATAAGGTTTCTTTAGATCATTTATAGTTTTGAGTAAACGCATGGAATGTCCGACTGAAGCCATGTTTACAGATTTGTGTTTGGCACCTTCTAAACAACGTTGAACCAGTACTGTCTCTGAAAGCCATTTGAAGCCAGTAAATTGTGTGAGCTGGAACCCCACAAAGCCCTATATGTTGGACTCGTTTTTCAAACCGGTGCCAAAAGGCACCGGTTTTAAACGAAAGGTACGGGATCAAAACTTTTTACCGGAATGGTGTTAAAGGGAAAAACGCCATTTGAAATGGCGTTTTTCCCTGCTGAGTCACCATTTCCCTTTTTTTCCTTGACACTGAGGCTTGGCCCTGTCAGCTGGGGCTGAGAGGGGCCAACGAAATCGCCACATGGTGTGGCGATTTCAGAGATGAAATCGCCACATCATGTGGCGATTCCATCCCAGGTTGGAATCGCCACATGATGTGGCGATTCCAAAGCTTGGAATCGCCACATCATGTGGCGATTCCAACACAGAACCCCCACCAGAGACCTCCGGTCGGGAGTTCTTCTTTTAAAGGGCTGGTGTTCTTCTTTTAAAGGGCTTCAAGCCCTTTTCATCCGCTTGAAGCCTAAGTCCGACTTGCTTGAAGTTCCTTTGCTTGCCGGAGAGATTTGGGGATTCTGTCAAGGTAGATACATATTCCATTATTAAACTGATTTTTATATGCATGAGATGTGTGTGTATACATTCCCTCATATAATTGATATTAATTTTTTTTTTTTTGACAAAGAAGAAATCAATATAGATTTTATTTTTGCTATCATCATGAGAGATTAAATGTTCCATACCTTGGGAACCAATAAGTGCTAAATGCTACTAAACACACATCTCATGCATATTTAAAATTTTTTGTTGTTTGTTGCTGATTAGAGATAAATTTTTGATAACCTTTTTTTCAGATGGAAATTGTACGTGTTTTACTATATTATGATGGATCAATTGAACATGGTGGCCAAGAAGGGATACATTATAATCAACCTCCTCGTAAATGTTTGAAATTTAGTACGGGAACATGCTTCGCTGAGTTGGTTGATCAGATACGTACAGTTCTAACAATTCCAGAACAGAGATATATCATCAGATTGATGTGGAGATCTCCAACATTGCATCAAAAATATGTGCTTCTTCCAATTGAGGACGACGACGATGTGGAGCACATGTTGACATTTCCCTCCAAGTTCTAGAATATCGATGTATTGAAGTCTATGTGTTAAAGGATGATGTTCCTGAGCCATATAGTGTTGGTCATGTAGAGAATATTCGAGACAGTTCTCCTATTGCCCAGCAGCAGGAAGGTTAGGCCTATAGTGGATTTCCCAATGATTGAGGGAATGATGCCAGCTGTACAAAGTGATGATGTGGTAAACAATCAGTGTAATATTGATAGTCGGGGAATGGAGTCAGACGAAAGTGCAGATGATGACTATTGGTCTGAACATGACGACTCAGAAGAAGAGTCATATGGAGACGTGGTAGTTCATGACACTGGCTTTAGTTCGATTCCTGCATACACTCATCCAGACCCTATTCCAACTCAGGTACATGATCATCAAGCCTTTGCATATGAACAAGTTCCAGAATTTTATAATGAGTTAAATTTGCAAGATGATGGATGTGTCAGTACTCCAAGAGAGTTGCCCTTCAAATCTCAATTTTGGGATCCATCAATGACTGAGTTTGCTAAAGGATTATTGTTTAATACTAAAGATGAACTGAAGAGAGCATGTGAAATGTATCACATCAAAAAGCATCGCCATATAATGTGGTAGAGTCGAAGAAACTATTCTGGTCTGTGAGATGTGCCTCTTCAAGTACTGCTCAACGGTGTCCATGGAGGTTGCGTGCTACCAAGTTGAAGAAGCATAGATTTTTTGAGATCACAAGGTATGAAGGGCCGCACTTGTTTATTCAGTAATTTAACTCGGGATAACAAACATATTACATCTCGAGTTATTAGCCATGTTGTTCGACACATAGTGGAGAAAGATCCAAGTGTGAATATTGAAGCTATTATAGCAACCATTGCAGAACAATTTCACTATACAGTGTCATATGCCAAAGCATGGCATGGAAAGCAGAGGGCATTGATTGATATATTTGGTGAATGGGAACCGTCATATGCAAAGCTCCCTAGATACATGCTTGCACTGCAGAATGCTAACCCTGGAACAGTTGTATGTTGGGATTTCTATAGTGAAGCTAGTTCTTCTGAACGGGTCTTGAATTATGTATTTTGGGCATTTCAACCATCTGTAGAGGGGTTTCGGTATTGTCGCCCGGTGATTTCTATTGATGGAACACATCTTTATGGAAAGTACAGAGGGAAGATGCTGATCGCAACAGGCACTGATGGTAATGGATAGGATTTCCACTGGCCTATGCAATTGTGGATGAAGAGAGTACAGCTAGCTGGAGCTGGTTTTTGCTGAGGCTTAGGAGGCATGTTGTGAAATATAGAAATGGATTTGTCTTATATCTGACCGACATCCTGGTATACTAAGTGCCATAGCTGATAATGAAATTGGATGGGCTCCACCAAGAGCTTATCATCGATATTGTTTGAGACATGTTTGCAGTAATTTCAACTCGAGATTCTCAAATGTTCAGTTGAAAAGAGCAGTATGGAAAGCTGGGAGCGAACATCAGCTTCGGAAGTTTAACTTTCTGATGGAAAGGATTAAAACAGTCAATGCAGAGGCTTGGACTTGGCTATCGGAGTTAGAGCCGGAGAAGTGGACATTGGTACATGACGGGGGCTTTCGCTACGGCACATTGACAACCAATCTCTCGGAAGTTTTTAATTGCGTGTTGAGGGGAGCTAGAAATGTTCCAATTACTGCGTGCGTGCAGATGACATTTCATCGTCTTGTTAAATACTTCAACACGAGACGCGCAGAAGCCTTAAGGTATGTACAGGAGAACCTAACAACCTTTCCACTCCTCATATTTCGATTAAGATTGCTGAAGGTCAGGCCAAAGCTAATGAGCACAGAGTAACTAGATACAACATGCAAAGAGCTACTTATGAAGTAGTGACAAGGAGGTTCAGTGAAGCTCTCAGGGGTGGAGGAAACGTTCAGACCGTTTCTCTCACTGACCGTATTTGTTCATGTGGGAAGTGGACAATATATAAATATCCATGTACACATGTGTTAGCAGTGTGCTAGGAGATTGGCATGGACTCAGCGGCTTTTGTTGACGAAGTATATAGTATTCGCTCCTACATTGCTACCTGGGGTTGGGAGTTCAACCCGGTACCACATGCAGACTACTGGTTGCAAACACCGATCACGTGCATACCTGATCGGGATCATCTTAGGCCGAAGAAAAGAGGAAAGCCAAAGTCTACTCGGATCCATAACGAGATGGATGAGGTTCAGCCTAGAAGAACAAGTCGATGTTCGATTTGCAAGCAAACAGGTCATTCCAGGTGCCGATGTCCTAATGTAACCGGTGGACCTTCGGGATCTTAAATTTATGTACTGTTTAAGTTAACTGGCCATTGTGTGCCTACGATGTACTTGTCTTAGGAACAAGACTCTACTTGGGCCTATGACTTTCATAATTTATGGATGTATTTACTTGATGTCATGTTTGGCTATTGATGACGTGAGTTTCGATTGAGTTTCGGTTAAGTTTCGGTAGATCTTTGATTGAGTTCCGATCAAGCTTTAATTGAGTTTCAGCAAATGATTCTTTCTATTTTTCGTTTGTCACTCAGGCAAAAATAAAAAAATTAATTCGGACTTCAATGAGTTTCCGGATCTGGGGGGTGTTTGGCTCGGGAGCCAATTGCTGACTATTTAAGTACTCTTTAAGCCCCCTGAATTACAAGTCCCCTGAATTATTCCCATGTGCTGAAGCTAATGAAAAAAATCGCCACTTGGAGTGGCGATTTCAGGGTTGAAATCGCCACTTCAAGTGGCGATTTCATAATACCCATGAAATCGATTTCACTTCTTGAAATCGCCACATGAAGTGGCGATTTTCAATCTTGAAATTGCCACTTCATGTGGCGATTTCAGCTTATACAGCCGGCAGAACTGAAATCGCCACATGAAGTGGCGATTTCAACCCTGAAATGCCACTTCATGTGGCGATTTCAACCCTGAAAATCGCCACTTCATGTGGCGATTTCAGCTTTTACAGCCGGCAGCTTTGAAATCGCCACATGAAGTGGCGATTTCAATCCTGAAATCGCCACTTCAAGTGGCGACATTCCACCCATCACCATGATATGCCAAATGAAATGGCGATTTCAGTTGTGAATTCTGCTAACTCGTGCACTTGGGTTTTATGTAAGTTAAGCTGTCAACTTTAGGTTTTATGTCAGTTGTGAAACTCAACCCAAACTCTATCGAAACTCAGCCGAGTAGCCGAAACTGAACCAAAACTCAACCGAAACTCAGCCGAAAATCAGCTGAAACTAAACCGAAACTCAACTGAAACTCAATCGAGACTCAATCGGACTCGAAACTTGACTGAAACTCAAACGAAACTCAGCCGAGACTCAGCCGAAACTGAACCGAAACTCAACCGAAACTCAGCCGAACTAACTAAAACTCAACTGAAACTCAACCGAGACTCAATCGAGACTCGAAACTTGACTGAAACTCAGCCGAACTTAGCCAAACTGAACCGAAACTCAACCAAACTCACCGAAATCAGCTGAAACTAAACCGAAACTCAACCGAGACTCAATCGAGACTCGAAACTTGACTGAAACTCAAACGAACTCAGCCGAGACTCAGCCGAAACTGAACCGAAACTCAACCAAAACTCATCTGAAACGCAGCCGAAAGTCAAACGAAACTCAGCCGAGACTCAAAACTTGACTGAAACTCAACCGAAACTCAGTCGACACTCAGCCGAAACTCAACCGAAACTCAATCGAAAGTCAATCGAAACTCAACCATAATTTCCAATCATAAAAAAAAGTTTATGCATTAGAAGAACACAATCTCATAGAAATAAGATATTATGGATACATTAAAAAAAGAAGTTTTACATCATATGGTTTTAGTACAACAATCTAGAAAACCTAGGTTCCATATCCTCGTCGAGGAGGTCGGCGAATACGTCCTGTTCGTCGTCTATAGGTCGCCAACGGTACCGGAACCTCATCAATCACCTGAGATACCGCCTCCTCATGGGGATCGCGCTAGCATTGAAAACATCATGCATAGCAGCATCCAAATGTGACCGGGAAGCATCAGCATCCTCACATATCTCGGCGATGTCCGCATCGGCAATGTCATCATGCGATATGCATTGTGATATTGACTGGCAGATGTACCCTCCCCAGCATCTCTCCTCTGCGAATACTCGTGTGCTAATGGGGACCGCATGCAAGAGGGCGATGGAGTATAATGAAATGTCTCCATCATCGGATCAATGTCGGCTCGTGTGAACTCTGGCACCTCCGGATAGTGTGCTGAAGGGGCTGTGCTCCGAACATGCTGATGCCCGATGACGGACAATATACCATGCGCCATCGACGACGCGCTTCTCAAAATCTGTAGCCGCTCATCGTCCACTGGGGCGGCTAATGCCCGCTCGACCTCGATAGTCAACTGTTGAAACCTTTCATGTGCATACAATATGACAACCAAATTTCATATCATAGCTTAGTAACTTAAAAGTTAAAGATACCCAAAAAATTTAAAATCAGTACCAAAACTCATATGAAGTGCCTTCCCCTTCATAACCACTTGCACTATACTCAGAGTGGCCTACACATATTCGAGTGATGCTCCTAAACCAGGCCATATAATCGGGTGTGCATGAGAATCCTGCTACTATAGGCTCTCCCACAATCACGTGCTGGCGCCGTGCATTCCATGTTGCAACATAAGTCCCGTGCACAGCATCCCATGCAGTATATGACCTCCCCCGTCGATCAATCTGATGAAGATGTAGCGATGTATCGCATGGACATGGTATGCATTGGCGACATCCAAATTGACGAAGCACCCGATCCGGCAAATGCCATTCAACTACATCAAAACATATCAGCGGGATCCGCGCCGTCCAAATATCCGAACTAACCAAGCAGCTGGAGGTAAAATAGAAATAACTACCGGCGAGTAAGGACACCATAAGAACTGCATATGAAAAATTTAATTAATCATTATGCAACATAATGAATCAATCTAATTGAATTTCATATATAACATGACATACCCGTTGTTCAGTATCATCCAACAGATCCAACTGGTCCCTATACGCACGTAGTGTATGGGTTGAATATTTTTCATGTTGTATCTTACGTGCCATCTATACCCCCACGGTGCACCTAAGTGCCAATCATCATCGGCATCCGACGGTCTAGCCTTCGAAATCTCGAGTCTCATGGGATGGAAAATAGGAAATCGTTCCCATGCCCAAATCTGCATGTTCGGATGTTTCAAAATTTTAATTTATAAATAAAATTACATCGATCTCAGACATAAGTATAAAGTGTTTACCTGTAGCAGTGGGAGGTATCCTCCGATGTCAGACTGGGTAGGGCTCGTTGCACGACATAGTGCTCTATATAAACCAGCCAGTGTAGCCGATCCCCAACTTAGAGCAGCAAAGCCTCCAAGTCTTCAAGAAATGGCATGTACATCAACTTAACTAAATTACCAGAGGTATCCGAAAGAATCACTCCACCAATGATTCGAAGAAGTTGTCCCCTCACAAACTGCTGCACAACCGCATCATCCACATCTTCGTCCAAGTGAAGGTCATGATAGAATTGATCAAGAATGCTAAACGAAAACGACCTTTCGGAAATGCTTCGACGGGAGGTTCAACACCAATAACCTCCCAAATATAGCATGCCACTCTGGAATTGTATGGCGCGGATCTAACCCAGTAACAGCGGAACCATCAATCCGGAGGCCGCTCAGAATACTTACATCCTGTAGTGTAATGGTCGCCTCACCAAAAGGTAGATGAAATGTGTGAGTCTCTTGCCGCCATCTCTCTACCAGTGCAGAAATAAGGCCGACATCCAGTCGAATCTGGCCAATCCGATATATGCCAAAACATGCCGACACGATCTAGGTAGTACTGCACTCGTGGGTGTGACATTCCCGGTGTCTCTTTCCAGATATGTGCGTCATGCCGACGGCATCTAAGAACCGGTAACTCCTAAAATAAAAATATTTGATACATCCGCATCAACATAAACAATTGTTAATTAATTAAGAACCATCGATCAATAATACATACCTCGCCTTGAAATATATTCGTTGATCTATGTAACTCTTGCAAAGTGAGAACAGTAGGATCACGAGGCCCTGGATCTAAGACATTATGAGCCATGTCTTGATAATCTGACAAAAGCAACATTTACAAGCAATCAATAAACATTAAAAGCAATGGCTATTATTTAGATGTGATGTTATACCATATCTACGTCATATCAGCCGCTATTATTTAGATCTGAAAACAACGAATCTTATTTTAAAATATTATGCTTTTCTCCATGCATATGTTTAAGCTTAGCTTGCCCAAATTTTATGCTATGCAAATACTAAAATTTAGCAGGTTTTACATACATTTCAGGTTTGCTATAAAAAAATGAGTTATAGCATGATATATAAGGGCCGAATTATAGATCAAATGTGGGACGTTCACATCCATACAACAAAGCAAAAATAATTTGTTTATATAGAGTATGGGACTTTGTGTACCTTGTAAACTAGGATTATCGAATCTAATTGAGAAAATCGAGACTTTGTGTACCTTGTAAACTCTCACCAAAATATGGATTTTTGGTAGAAGGCGACCATAAACAATGGACTTCGATGATAGGCGAGCAGTGGCGGGGGGATCTTTCCGACGAGCCATGGCGGGGGGATCTTTCCGACGAGCCGTGGCGGGGGATGGACTTAGCCGTGGCGGGGGAAGGAGTCTCTCCGGCGAGCCGCGGCGGGGGAAGGAGGGCTTCAAGCGGATGAAAAAGGGCTTGAAGCCCTTTAAAAGAAGAACACCAGCCCTTTAAAAGAAGAACCCCCGACCGGAGGTCTCTGGTGGGGGCTCTGTGTTGGAATCGCCACATGATGTGGCGATTTCATCTCTGAAATCGCCACATCATGTGGCGATTTCGTTTGGCCCCTGTCAGCCCCCAGCTGACGGGGCCAAGCCTCAGTGTCAAGGAAAAAAATAAGGGAAATGGTGACTCAGCAGGGGAAAAACGCCATTTCAAATGGCGTTTTTTCCTTTAACACCATTCCAATAAAAAGTTTTGAT
This sequence comes from Calamus simplicifolius, assembly GCA_900491605.1. Taxonomy (NCBI): domain Eukaryota; kingdom Viridiplantae; phylum Streptophyta; class Magnoliopsida; order Arecales; family Arecaceae; genus Calamus; species Calamus simplicifolius. Next base: position 435,587 of record UESW01005032.1, on the reverse strand, counting down.
CCCGTACCTTTCGTTTAAAAACCGGTGCCTTTTGGCACCGGTTTGAAAAATGACTCCTATATGTTGGCTTCAGCAAGTGATGACCACTCAGTCCGGATATGGCAGAATTAATAAGAAACCTTATCTGAATGTGAGTTGTCTCAGTATTCTTTCATTTCAAGTGGTACATCTACGAGGGTTGATCCGTTCCTTTAGCTGCTTGTAAGATGTATACTGGTCATGGGTTGTGTCAGTAAAACTGATCATATCTGCAAAGATATGTACGGAAGGCTGTAAACTGTGAGTAATTTCTGAAAGTGGTCCTTGTACAGAGATGGTATTATATTGGAATTAATCATGCGTCCACGTTGAAGTATCCATTATTAAGCTTTCACTCCCTAGAGAATATGGAAATAGAAAGATTGGGAGAGTGCTTGGGGATACAGTTATCATTATTGTTGGTTTTTCTTCCTTTCTTTCTTTCTTTCTTTTTTTTTTTTTTTTTTGGCGATGGTTTATGTTATCCCATCTTGGAGAAAAAAGGACTGCTACCGTATGATTTCATTCTGCTAATTGAGTTGGTCTTTCCAGGTTACAGTTATGATTTGTGTAACTAGGATAACGTGCAGACTTAAGTTTTCAGGCTTGGAGTTTAACTTGTTGTTTCAGCTAACGTGTAACGTATGTTGTGATTTCTTTTGCCTATTTTGGGAGAGCTATTCTAGAAGAAGTCTTTAATTTTCGGAAAAAAGGTGCCTTTATGACATAATTGCGTTCAAGTACAATTGGTTTGCACTTTGAGAAAAACCTTGATGTTAATTAAAGGTGCAAGATATGTTGGATTTATTTTCATACATCTATATATCCTGAAGTTTTGAATGTTTTCAATATGGTTGAATCAAACTTTTTGAGAGAATAGTGTCCTCAAAATTCCTTGGTCATCTGGACAATTAAAGCTGAGACTCAATCCTAAGTCTACCATACAGTCAGCTAGAGAATTCACCAGCCAGATATTTGGCACCCTTAAATTTATAGGTTTTAGATTCTATTAGGTTTTTGGAGTTAAAAGGAAGCTGCATTTGGTTAGGATGGGCCTTTAGGGTAAAATATGAATCTGAATGGTATGCCGCATGTGATACCAGACAAGGGTCCTTGCAGGCATTCGTTTTGTAGCTTGTATTGGCCAATTAGAATGTCATCTACATTATAGGATTACAAATGATGTTGCAAAGTTTGCATATAAAATAGAGTGAATCTGCCAAGCATCCCAAGATGTCTTGGAGTATCATGCATCAAAACCCTTTATTGTGATAATTAGTAGCTAAGCTAGAAAAAATTGGGTTTTATTTGTTTAGATATGTCTAGATTGGAATATCGTATACTATATTTGTAAAACGAATTATGGTGTCATATGTCAAGCTTTCCATAAGTTTTTCATAGGCCTTTCCTCACTCTCATTTTAATTTTAGAATAAAGTATATATTTAACTCTCAAATTTTATCGATTGTTTTCCTTTCATCTTTTTACTAATTTTTTTTTAAATATTCTTAAACTTCTATATCAGTTTAGACCCAACCACTAAAAATACTAATACCATAAATGCTATGCTAACATGGCATGCTAACGTGGCAAAAAGGAGATGTTGCATTGGATGAAAGTGTATGTGGCAGTCTCTTCTCCCTTAAAACTCTTTTCTCTACCATTTTTCACCACTTTTGTTCTCTTTTAAATGCCCATTACAGATCCACCACTCTTAAGTCACTCTATGAAGAGTTTTATCTTTGGAAGTTGATTTGATTTTGATAATTTGAACTCGTTTTTCTTTTTTGCTCAGCACTCAACAATCTTCATTATCATATTAAGTTGTTAGATGTTAGAAGCTCTAGATAATCCTCATTTGGCTCTTGCATCGAATAATCTCATTTTGCTTTCTTTTTCTCTATTGCCGTTGCTTGCCGATTTAGAATTTCATCACCCATTCTTCTTCTTTCTTCTTATGCACTGCTTATCCGCTCTTATTACCATCACCATCCATCCCTTCTCCGTGAATCACTATGCATTTTCACCTGCCTAAGCACAATGGAACTAATATCTTGATTAACTTTCAAATCGAGAGAGAGAGAGAGAGCATATCTACTAATAAAAGCTTCATGTCATGTCAATGAGAATATTTTCACTTCTTTCTTAGATTATAATTATCCTAATAAACTTAACGCTAAGTTAGAAAGTTGGAGGAATATATATATATATATATATATATAAAGTAAAAAATGCAGAGAAAAGAAAGATAAAGAAAAAAAAAGTAAAATGTATCTCTTATTTAAAAATAGATTCAAGCCAAGTTTGTAAGTTGGGATAAATTTATGCCACCTTTACTAAAATCTAGCATAAAAGGGCATTATATTCACTAATAAACCCTTCTCTCTCTCTCTCTCTATATATATATATATATATTCTCTTTCTATCTTATTCCAATCAATCTATTGTACATCAGAATAACATCACTTAGTTTTTTTCCAAAATATTTTCATTTCCAAAGTCATCATAACTCCAAGCTAGATATGCCCTTCCTTCCAAAAACGCCACAGTATCTAAAGGCAAGGGATGACCAAGAGCAATCAAATAAACCTTTAGATATGCCCTTCCTTACAAAGTGTTGCTGTAGTTAAATTTTGAAGAGTAGATGCATTAAAATTTGCGTATTGAGTCATCAATTCTAGAGAACGAAAATCTACTTTTAAAGGCAACATAATCTCTACAAACCTATGACTAAATTTTCTATTGCTTAATTTATTTACTTATTATTTAATAAAATTATTTATTTATAATTATTGTTTAATTTATTTTTGCATCCATTCCCTTAAATTTTACGATATATTTCCTATACCACACCAATCGTCGTATGCCTGCAGAAAACTGCAGGCGTCCAAAAGAAAGAAATGAACTTTCTGCCTTCCAAAACGTGCAATGACTTTAATGGAGCAGAGAATTACTAGGTTGACCCCGCACCACACCACTGTGATGTAGAATTTAGCAAAGCCCTTTTTTAAATAGGTGTTGTTTGACACCGATTTTACGTTATTGGTGCGAAAGATAAAAGTTTTATGAAAATGGTGTTAAAGTGAAAAGCGGCATTTGAAATGGCGCTTTTCATGTCCACCATAGCAGCAAAAAAGCGTTATTTAAAGTGACATATTTAAAAGCATCAAGTGACGCTTTTAAGAAGCACCATTCCTCACCTAAAATGAGACTTTGTGTGAAGTGGGAAGTGAAAAGGGCTTCTTAAAAGTACCACTTGCCACTTCAAGTGGCATTTTTTTTGTGGACATGAAAGGCGCCATTTGGAATGGCACTTTCATAAATGGCACTTTTCACTTTATCACCCTTGTCCTAAAATTTTTTTCCTTCCATACCAATAACATAAAACCAGTGTCGTTTGACACCGATTTCAAAAGGGCTTGAATTTAGCATCTGGTGTGGGCACCATGATCAGGTAGAGAATTCTTAATCATCTGTAGATATCTGATTAGGTTTGTAGGATTTGATTCAATTGAAAAACTAGGTTTAGTTTATTTTGGGTCCAACTTTATTTTGGTTTGAGCATTTGAGTCCTATCTTTTGAGTTGGTACTCGTTATTAGGATTTGGATCATATTGAGTCAACTCATTATGAGCTTGGGTCAATTTGAGTCATATCCAGTCTAGTTGGTCTTATATGTATCCTGTTCAGTCACTCAATACAATCAATCAGTTATTTTGAGTCATATTTTCCTTTGTGTTCTTGTGTTCTTGCTTCTGTGCATGCCTGCATCTAAGCCGCCCAACCTTAAACCCTAGCGACCTTCTTTCCATCCATCAGTGGATGCCCCAAACCCTAGCCGCCCCTTGTATACCCCTCTAAACAGCCATCCAAGAGCCCTAACCATTGCCTTGCCCCATCCAGGGGATGCCCAAGGACCCTCGGCCGCCCCCACCTTCTTTTTTACTTCTTCTTCATCTCTTTACCTTTATTCTAATTTTCTTTATTCTTATTAGCCCTTGTATGATGATTTTGCAGATCCCTCAGTAGCCACGAATACAGGATTCAAGATGATCGTCATCCAGGTCGATGGATATTTGGTCGTAGATCCATGAGCTTGGGGCTTGGTCATTTAGGGCACATCCACCAGACAGAACGACCCCTTCAGCACTTTGATCTTCTCCTCGTACCAGGTACACCCCCTTTAATCTACTAGTAACTTTATTGAAGAGGAGCAAGCCCTACCGAGGCTTCTTAGCCTTGGCAATCTTTCTCTTTTACTTTTATGTGGAACTGTTTCGCGTGCGGAGTTACTGTGAGTTTTTTTGAATCCCTCTTAGTTTATTACTTTGGGAGTCTAATCAGCTGTAATCATTAATCATATAAAATTTACTTGTATATGAATCGGTCCTGCATCATGGTCCTTTCCCTTTGAAATCATGTGTGATGCATCAAATTTTGCAGTTGATGTAGTGTTAAGACAAGAATCAATAAGGAGCCACATGTGATTTACTATGCTAGCAAAACCCTTTTAGATGCTCAACTGAACTATACTACTATTGAAAAGGAGTTATTAGCTATTGTGTTCGCCCTAAAAAAATTTTGATCATATCTTCTAGGATCTAATGTTCTAGTTTACTCTAATCACACGGTCTTTAAACACCTCTTATTACAAAAAGATACTAAACCACGATTGATCAGATGGATTTTGCTTCTACAAGAATTTGACTTAGAGATCCGTGATAAGAAGGGTTCTAAAAATATGGTAGCTGATCATATCTTCAGAATTTTAGTTGAACATACATCAAGCACAGATGAGTTCAGGAAGAAATTTCCTGATGAACAACTTTTTTCAATTTCTTTTGATCTTTTCTAGTTTGTCCATATTGTCAATTACTTAGCAACATGATAAATTCCTTCTCACTAGTCTAAACAAGAAAAGGATAAATTTTTTTCATAAGTAAAATATTATTTTTGAAAAGAACCTGAACTGTTTAGGCATTATCCTAACCAGGTAATTAGACAATGTGTCCCTAAGTATGAGTTCAAAACTATACTTACTTTTTGCCACACTCTTGCTTGTGGAGGACACTTTAGTGGAAAGAAAACTGCAGCAAAAATGTTGTAGAGTGAATTTTATTGGCCAACACTTTTCAAGGATGCACATGAATTTAGCCGAAACTGTTTGCGATGCCAGCAAACTGAAAATATTTCCAAGAAAGATATGATGTCGTTGACTCCCATATTAGTAGTCAAAATCTTTGATGTTTGGGGGATTGATTTTATGAGACCTTTTCTTGTTTCATTTGGATACGAATACATATTGGTTGCAGTAGATTATGTGTCAAAATAGGTTGAGGCCATAGCAACCGAACTAATGATCATAAGGTTGTAATCAAATTCATTCAACATAATAATTTTAGTTGATTTGGGTGCCCAAAAGCTATTATTAGTGATGGAGATAAACACTTTACTAATAGGCACTTTGAGAACTTAATGAAGAAAGATGGGATAACCCATAAAGTTGCAACACTATATCATCCCCAGACTAATGGCCAAGTAGAAATCTTTAACAAGAAGATCAAATAGATTTTAGAGAAGTCGGTAAGGCCCGATAGAAAAGATTGGTCCACTCATTTAGATGATACATTATGGGCTTATCGTACTGCATTAAAACTTTCATAGGAATGTCTCCTTACGACTAGTGTTCGAAAAAGCTTGTTATTTACTAGTAGAATTAGAACATTGTGTATTTTGGGCTATTAAATAGTTTAACTTTGATATAAAAAATGCAGGTTCCAATAGGAGACTCTAGTTGAATGAGATAGAAGAGATACGCAATGAAGCGTACAAAAATGCTAAAATATAAAGCTCAAACTAAAGCATACCACGATAAATACATTTCAAGAAAAACCTTCAAACCTAATCAAAAAATTTAGCTCTTCAACTCAAGACTAAGACTTTTTCCTAGAAAAATTTGCTCATGCTGGGATGGACCCTTTCTTGTAACCTAGGTATTTTTCCATGGGGTGATAAAACTCAAAGATCCTAAGCAAGAAAATATTTTTAAGATGAACAGTCAATGATTGAAGCCTTATATAGATAGAATTAATGATGAGAAGTTAGTAGAATCTATTGACCTTTTGGATTTAGCATCACCATGATTCTAAGCACAGTCTGACTGAAGACTTTAAACTTAGCGCTCCTGGAGGCAACTCAGTTTATTATTTATTCTTAGTTTTTTTTTTTATTTTATTTTTAAAAAAAATCTGAGAAGGACAATAAAGTTGGGGTGTGTTGACCCCAATTATTGATTTTGATGATTAATAAAAGATTTGAGTATATTCATTTTATTACTAATTGATTTAACAAGTGTTTCAGGGCTTAAAAATCTTTGATCAATCAAAAGGCATAAAGAAACATGTTTTGAATCATTTGCCAAAAGAAAGTTTCAAAATTCAGAGCCTGAAGTCGACACCTAGGAGATCTGGAGCCGACCCCATGGCCAATCAAATGTCTTTCTAATTTTTGGCACGGTTCGGAGCCGACACCCAGAGTTTCAGAACCGACACCTAAAGTTTTGGAGTCGACACTTATAGTGTCTGGAGCCGACTTCGATGCGGGGAATAGAACGTATATTTTTTGACTACTCTGGAGCCGACACTTACAGTCTTTTGGAGCTGACTCCCAAATGTGGCGAGTCGACACTCAACTTTTTCGGAGCCGACTCCTCAACGAACTCTTTACTTTCTATTTTTGGATAACCGACTTGGAGCCGACACCTAAAAAGTTGGAGCCGACTCCAACCTGTCAGGAATGGATTTTTAAAATGCCAGATCAGCTCAAACGGTAATATTTTCGTTTCACCTAACTTCTAACGGATATATTTTGTATGGATAAACTTTCCAGGTACATTCCAACGGCTAGTTTCTCACCAAAAAACATGGATTAAGAGAAATCTATAAAAGGGGGAGAACGCTCGTTTAAAAATAAAGAAGAAGAAGAAAAAATAGAGTGAAAATAAATCAAAAATCCGAGAAGTCTTGAGCTTGAAATCAAAGAGAAAAGAGTCCAAGTTCAAATCATCTACTCTAGAAAGCTCAAAGAGAAATCCAAGGCATTCAAAATCAAAAATCGGAGGATTTCCCAAAAAGAAGAAAAAGAAGCCAAAGCCCTGTTCTGTGATTTTCCAACTTCTCATCTGCAACATTTGCAAAGAATCCGAGCTGAGGCCTGATTCAACATCTCCAAGAAAGAGGAAAAGATGAAAAGCTCAAATCCAATCTGCTTCAAACAGGCTTTTCTAACCTTGTTTATTTACATTGAATACTTGCTTATTTAAGGAGCTGTTTGTTATGTAAACACTTTCTTACTTGTTTTTGCTAATTCAATCAAGGGGATTGAATTAGTGGAGGTAGTATACCTCGGGGCAAGCTATATTAGCTTGTGTTTGGGTTTTGTGCTAGTGAGCCCAAAAACTAGCTGGGTTCGTTGTGATCCCGAGAAAAACAACAAGTTCTGAGTTGTGAGCTTGTAAAACAACTCAACTGTAATCAAGAGGATTATAGTGTGGACCCAAGTGGATCTTGGAAGTGGACGTAGGTGTTGGATATACCGAACCACTATAAAATATTTGTGTTTGCCGTGCTTTGATTGTCTCTCTCTCTCTATCTCTTTGTTTGTGATTAATATTCGCTTTGCACTTAATTTTATTTATCTCAAGCCAATCGTTTTCAAAGGTTAAATTTTCTTTAGAACCCAATTCACCCCCCCCTTCTTGAGTTGCCATCTGGGCCAACAATTGGTATCAGAGCAAGTGCTCATTTGATTTTGGTCTAACGACAAGAGCTAAAGATCCAAATGGCAGCTCAAGCTAGTTCATCTTATTTTAGAAGGTCAATCCACTAATCGACCTTCATTGTTTAATGGAACTAATTATGGTTATTGGAAAGCTAGGATGAAAATTTTTTATTCAAGCACTTGACTATGATCATGAAGCATTATAGTCAATGGACCACACATACCCACTGCTAGAATTAATGGCATGGAGATTCCTAAGCCGGAAATTGAATGGGATGAACATGATAAGAAGTTGGCTCAGCCTAATGCTAAGCCATGAATGTTTATATTGTTCATTAGAAATGACTTTAATCGAATTTCTACATGTATTTCCATGAAAGAAATTTGGGATAGATTAGAGGTTACCCATGAGGGTACAAATCAAGTTAAAGAATCAATATTAATATTTTAGTGCATAAATATGAATTGTTCAGCATGGAACAAACTGAAACCATCACATGCATGTACACAAGATTCACTGATATATAAATGGTTTGAAAAGTCTGGTAAGACTTACACTAACACTGATTTGGTTCGTAAAATTCTTAGGTCACTTCCAAGATCATAGGAAGCGAAGGTGACTGCAATCCAAGAAGCCAAGGACTTAAATGTTTTACCTTTGGAAGAGCTACATGGATCCTTGATGACTCATGAGCTAACCATGAAACAACATCAAGAGGAGGAAGTCAAAGAAGAAGAAGAAGACAATTGCTCTTACAGCTGCAGAAAGTGAGGAGAGCTGCAGTGATGATGATGATGATGAAGAGACTGCACTCCTTGCTAAAAAATTTAAGAAATTCTGCAAAGAAGGAGACCCTTCCACAAGAAAAAAATTTGG
>UESW01005032.1:375409-419176 GCA_900491605.1 Calamus simplicifolius | reverse complement strand
TCGACTCTGAGTCGTGGCCTGAAAAACCATCGTTCTATCTTTTCTATTGGAGTCGGCTCTAACAGTCCCGGAGTTGACTCTAAGTCTGTGATATTTTCTGGAGTCGACTCTACGATTCCATGTGTCGACTCTAATGTCTGCAATCTTACCTTGACATTAGATTCAAACTAGAACTTGATTTGACTCTTCATTTTGATTATCAAGTTGACTTATAATCTGAAAAACTTAATCAAAATCATTAGTAACTTCAAATGTTATACTCAAATAGTTTTATTAATCATCAAAATCGTCAATTGGGTCAACACATGTCAATTTGGAAAGCAAACTAGAAACTCTTTCAAAGCTAAAAACTTTTTCCACTTCTAGGCCACTTGAACTACTTCACATGGATCTCTTCGGACCTACTAGAACCACTAGTCTAGGAGGAAAGAAATATGGTCTTGTGATTGTAGATGATTATTCTAGATACACTTGGGTATTTTTTTGGCTCATAAAGATGAGACCTTTCCATTATTTTTGAATTCTTCAAGAAGGTCACAAATGAGAAAATAAAACTATAGTGTCTCTTAGAAGTGAGCATGGCACTGAATTTGAAAATTATTTATTTAAAACTTTTGCATTGAAAATGGCATCCATCATAATTTTTAGCACCTAGAACACCACAACAAAATGGAGTTGTAGAAAGAAAAAATAGGACTTTAGAAGACATGGCCCGTACCATACTATATGAAAGCAACTTACCAAAGTACTTTTGGGCGGAAGCTATAAACATGGCATGTTACATTCTTAATAGAGCTTTAATTAGGCAATCCTTATGAAAACTCCTTATGAACTATGGAACAATAGAAAATCAAACATAAGTTATTTTCATGCATTTGATTGTAAATGTTTCATTCATAATAATGGTAAAGATAATCTAGAAAATTTGATGCAAAATTAGATGAAGGCATATTCTTAGGATATTCAACATAGTAAAGCCTATAGAGTGTTTAATAAAAGAAACTTAACTGTAGAAGAATCTATTCATGTAATTTTTGATGAATCTTAGCATCGAGTTCTGGAAAGATTGATGATGAAGAAGATACAAACATATTAGAAAGAGATATTAAAAAATTAAATATAGACGTATCTTCATATCATGAACAAGGAGCTAAAGATAATGATTCTCCTAGTGTTGATGTGGTTGATGCAAATCATAATGATGTAGATCTTCCTAGAGATTGGAGATATGCCTATGGTCATCCAAAAGAATTAATTATAGGTGATCCATCTCAAGGGATAAGAACTAGATCATTAATGAGAAACATCAATAATCATCTTGCATTTGTATCTCAAATTGAACCTAAAACTATTGAAGAGGCTGAAAAAGATAATAATTGGATGTTAGCTATGCAAGAAAAATTAAATCAATTTACTAGGAATAATGTCTGGACCCTTGTAGATAGACCTAAAGATCATTCTGTTATAGGATCAAAATGGGTATTTAGAAATAAATTGGATAAAATGGCATAGTAATTAGAAACAAAGCTAGATTAGTCGCAAAAGGATATAATCAAGAAGAAGAATTAATTTTGATGAAACTTTTGCACCTGTAGCTAGATTAGAAGCAATTAGATTACTACTCACATTTGCATGTCTTATGCATATCAATTTATTTCAAATGGATGTTAAAAGTGCATTTCTAAATGGATTTATAAATGAGGAAGTTTTTGTTGAACAACCTCCTGGTTTTGAAGATCATGAATTTCCAAATCATGTTTTTAAATTGCACAAAGCACTATATGGTTTAAAAAAGCACCTAGAGCTTGGTATGAAAGATTAAGTAAATTTCTGATTGAAAATAATTTTACAAGAGGAAATTTGATAAAACACTATTTTTGAAAAGAAAAGACAAGGATTTATTAGTAGTACAAATATATGTTGATGATATTGTATTCGGTACTACTAACAATCTTTTATGTCAAGAATTTGCTAAGTTAATGCAGGGTGAGTTCGAAATGAGCATGATGGGAGAACTCAATTTCTTCTAGGACTTCAAATCAAGCAAAGCAAAGAGGATTTTCATCAATCAAGCAAAATACACAAAAGAACTTCTCAAGAAGTTTGGAATGGAGTCAATTAAACCCCTTGGAACACCTATGAGTCCATGCAAATTAGACAAAGATGAAGATGGTAAGAAAGTAGATCCAAAAATATTATAGAGGTATGATGGATTCTTCTTTACCTAACAGCTAGTAGACCAGATATAATGTTTGCTGTTTGTTTATGTGCTAGATTTCAATCTGAATATAAAGAATCTCTTTTAATTGCTGTAAAAAGAATCTTGAGATATCTAAATGGAACTAAAAATGTAGGTTTATGGTATTCTAGAGACTCAACATTGAATTTGATTGCATATTCTGATTCTGACTATGCTGGATGTAAACTAGATAGAAAAAGTACAAGTGGTGCATGTCAATTCTTAGGAAGTAACTTAATCTCTTGGTTTAGCAAAAGCAAAATTCGATTGCATTATCAACTACTGAGGTAGAATATGTTGCAGCTGGAAGTTGCTGTGCTCAAATCCTTTGGATTAAGCGACAATCGAAGATTATGGCATAACACTTGATAAAACTCCTATTAGATGTAATAACACAAGTGCAATAAATTTAACTAAAAATCCAATTCAACATTCAAGAACAAAAACATTGAAATTAGCTATCACTTTATAAGAGAACATGTAGCTAATAATGAAATTTGTCTTGATTATGTTAATACTGAAGATCAATTAGCTGATATATTACAAAACCCTTGAGTGAAGAGATATTTTGTTATCTTAGAGGTGAATTAGGGATTTGTGACCTTTGGAATGATTTTGAAACTTTAAGGAATGACTATCTAGATTCCTTTTAATTTCTTAAAATTCCTTTCATAATTTTAAGGATAATTTATCTAGTCATTCAGGAAATTTGATTCTTCATATTCCAAAGATTTTTTCAAAATTTATTGACCCTATTTTAACAAGCTTCGGATGTTTGAAACTCATTTATTTTTCTCTAAAACTGTCAGTGGAGTTGACACCTCAGTTTGAGGAGTCGACACCTCTTCTGTGTCGCTCTCGGTCCTTGACCTTGGAGCTGACACCCGTATAAGTGGAGCCGACTCCAGTTCGAGTGCTAACTGTGTTAGCGACTTGGAGTCGACACCCAACTTTGCGGGAGTCGACACCTAGGGGTCCCAAGTTGACTTTATTAGGCAGAGTCGACACCTCCGTCATTTCATCTTTCAATCCCTGTCCAAACTCTTCTCAAACTCTCTCAAAACTTTCCCAAGCCAAATTCTCCTCAAATGAACATTCCCAAGGACTCAATGGCACCAAAGAGGAGAGGATCAGTTCTTAGAGCGCCCGTGACCACCGGAAGATGCACGGCGAGGCATCCCGTCCGCGAGCCGTCTCCGAGCGAAGATTCCTCTACTATTTCAGATAATCCTACTCCCTCATCTCCTCAGGTAGACACCTTAGCCGGGAGAGTGATTACAATGGGTAGGAAAGTTGATTTTGAATTTTTTGAGTCCGAGGGTTTTTCAATTGGAAATCAAATCAAGGAGCTAGGTTGGGACAAAGTATGTTCATTGGATGTTCCCACCTATCCAGCCCTAGTCAAGGAATTTTACTTCAATTTGTCAAGGGGTGACGGTGGGATTGTGAGTTTTGTTAGAGGGAAAAGAGTCCACCTTACTTTTCAAAAGCTAGGAAATCTTCTGAGCATTCCTATCACTGGATTAGCAGCTGATATTCATGTGAGAGGTCTGATGCACTATCAAGATGTTGAGTAGAGAGGTTTCTGAATTTGAAGAGGTTAGGGCAAATCAATTACCCTTGGAGCTTAGGCTACTTCATAATATCTGCAGTAGGATTTTTTCCTAAGACTGGCCGCTTTGAGTATGTCTCGAGCGAGACATTATGGTGATGGACAGTGTTTTGATAGGTCAGCTTATTAACCTTGCTGCAATGATGATTTTCTACATGGCCGAGGCTGGAGGAAAAAGGAGATCTTCACTGCCCTATGGTTTGGTTCTAACTATGGTCTTCAGGAGCCAAAGAATTATGATTTCTGACAGTGAGCCTTCAAAGAACCTTAGGCATACTGATTATTATAGTTTGGCTACTATACACCAGATGGGCTTTGTTAAGATTAATGGATAATGGGAAAGGAAAGGTAGTCTGGATGAGAGAGCCCATGAGCTTAGATCTTCTGTACCTTCTGAGGCTGGTCCTTCTGCGAGGCATCCTTCTCCAGAGCCCAGTAGTTCTGCTCCTGCTCCTGCTCCTACTCCAGTTCATGTTCAGCTACCTATGTCTTCTATCGGATTTTCTGATGTTCAGTTAGAGCAACTCAAGAGTTTATTTGCTGCTCAAAAGGAAGAAATGGAGACAGAGTTTGATAGTCAGCTTATGAATTTGAAAGAGACCCTTTACTCTTTGGATGATCGCATTAGTAAGATTGAATCCACTCTTGGTTCCTCTGCTGAATCCTTAAAGACTGATCTTAAGAACATATTTGAAGGACTTAAGGATATTTGTGGAGACTCTGAAACCTACTCCAAATGCAATGTGGAGACTCTGAAACCTACTCCAAATGCAATGCTGAGCTTCAGGATAAGATCATGACTGCATGTTCATTTGTTGATAGAAGATTAAAAGAATTTGTAGGGACTCAGAGTGAAGGGATGGAAAAAATTTTAGAACATTTACAAAGGATTATTAGAACTAATCTATGATTATCATGTAATGAAGTATATGTTTTTTATTCAATGAATATAGGCTATTGTCTGATGTTTTATCTTGAAATCTTAATGTAATGATGTATAGTTTGATGTTTGACAAAGTTCAATTTCATTTGGTAATGCTTGACTCTTATCAGATACTTAATGTATATCTTTTGATCTTTGAAAAATTGTTTGATCTATCAATTTTGTCATTTTACTTAACTCTTCTTGATCTTTTTGTTGATTACAAAAAAGAGGGAGAGTTATGTAGTTATGTCGTATATGCATTAAATGTAAAATCCTAATCAAATATGCATTGTAAAACAAAAAGAGAAACATTGGTCTAAATAAGCATAGTTAAAATTGATATATCTACCTTTCTGGTATCAAACACTATATTTTCAGCTAAAAGGAAGCACAATTGTTCAATTGAACTTCATAGGGGGAGCTACCTTATTCAGGGGGAGCTTATCTGTGAGGATCACATATTTAAAAATTTTGATTTGAGAACTCTATTGTTTACTCATGCATATACTCAATGTTTTTATAATCATCAAAAAGGGGGAGATTGTTGACCCAATTATTGATTTTGATGATTAATAAAAGATTTGAGTATATTCTTTTTATTACTAATTGATTTAACAAGTGTTTCAGGGCTTAAAATCTTTGATCAATCAAAAGACATAAAGAAACATGTTTTGAATCATTGCCAAAAGAAAGTTTCAAAATTCAGAGCCTGGAGTCAACACCTAGGAGATATGGAGCTGACCCCATGGCCAATCAAATATCTTTCTGATTTTTGGCATGGTTCGGAGCCGACACCCAGAGTTTCGGAGCCGACACCTAAAGTTTCGGAGTCGACACTTACAGTGTCTGGAGCTGACTCCGATGCGGGAACAGAACGTGTATTTTTGACTACTCTGGAGCCGATACTTACAGTCTTTTGGAGCCAACTCCCGAATATGGCGAGTCGACACTCAACTTTTTCGGAGCCGACTCCTCAACGAACTCTTTACTTTCTATTTTTGGATAAAAGACTTGGAGCCAACACCTGAAAAGTTGGAGCCGACTCCAACCTTTTAGGAACGGATTTTTAAAATACCAGATCAGCTCAAACGGTAATATTTTCGTTTCACCTAACTTCTAATGGATATATTTTGTATGGACAAACATTTCAGGTACATTCCAACAGCTAGTTTCTCACCAAAAAACATGGATTAAGAGAAATCTATAAAAGGGGGAGAACGCTTCGAGAAGTCTTGAGCTTGAAATCAAAGAGAAAAGAGTCCAAGTTCAAATCCATCTACTCCAGAAAGCTCAAAGAGAAATTCAAGGCATTCAAAATCAAAAATCGAAGGATTTCCCAAAAAGAAAAATAAGCCAAAAGCCCTGTTCTATGATTTTTCAACTTCTCATCTGCAATATTTGCAAAGAATCCGAGCTGAGGCCTGATTCAACATCTCCAAAGAGAAGAGGAAAAGAAGAAAAGAAGAAAAGCTCAAATCCAATCTGCTTCAAACAGGCTTTTCTAACCTTGTTCATTTACATTTAATACTTGCTCATTTAAGGAGCTGTTTGTTATTGTAAATACTTTTCTTACTTCTTTTTGCTAATTTAATCAGGAAGATTAAATTAGTGGAGGTAGTATACCTCGGGGCAAGCTAGATTAGCTTATGTTTGGGTTTTGTGCTGGTGAGCTCGGAAAACCAGCTGGGTTCGTTGTGATCCCGGGGAAAATAATAAGTTCTGAGTTGTGAGCTTGTAAAACAACTCGACTGTAATTAAGAGGATTATAGTGTGGACCCAAGTGGATCTTGGGAGTGGAAATAGGTGTTGGATACACCAAACCACTATAAAATCTTTGTGTTTGTCGTGCTTTGATTGTCTCTCTCTATCTCTTTGTTTATGATTAATATTCGCTTTGCACTTAATTTTATTTATCTCAAAGCCAATCATTTTCAAAGGTTAAATTTTTTTAGAACATAATTCACGGGCCTCTTGGGTTGCCATCTGGGCCAACAGGGTGAGCATCGCCTATTGAATTATGCAAAGCACATTTAAAAGAGGACATCGTACCCAAAAATGACAAGTACATTAAACCCAAGTGGTATCCTTTCTTGCAATTTTTTTTCTTTAATAGAAAACTAAGTTTGGTAGGGAGAAGAATAATTAATTAATTTAAGTCCTCGAGTATGACTAAAATTAATTAGTGTGATGTACCAAATTTTGTATTGATTTAAAGTTAATCGAGCATTCTAATTGATGAATGATTAACGGCTTAGATAATTTTAGGGATACTAAGGAGCAAATTATTAAGGAAACCCAGTAGAAGATAAGGTGTAGGTAAAAAAAAAATTAGAGTAATTTCATACCCTTCTGACCATTGATCTTGATAAGAAATCTACTTGATGAGGGTATAGGTAAAAATGTCAAAGAATGTATCAAATTCTCTTAAAGTTTAAAATTAATAAAATAGGTTCTGAGCATCTTATTGAGTAACTGGGCTCTGTCACCTAAGCAAGTGATATTGTTCGTGTAAAAAGGTGAGAATGTGAAGAAACCCAATAGAGTTAGTCTTAACCTAAAGCCTTTTTGACTCGAGTCAGTAAGTTTGAGGGGTATTTTACATCTAATGCCCTAAAGCCAACTGGCTTGGGAGTCATTGGCTTAAAACTCGCTACAAGGGTCAACTAGAAAGCAAGGGGTTAGGACATTGCACTGACTTAAAAAAAGAAAAAAAAGAAAAAAGACTAAATTGAAGAAGACACTACACCCAACCCAAATTAAGTTAGAGGACTTAAAGAGTGAGGTGAAAAGTTGGTGAATGAAGAAACTCTATAATTTTTTATGAAATTCACTCCATCACTAAATGGATGAACTTGATAGCCTTATGAAGTACCTCTTTTATGGTTTAGCCGGGTATCAACTGATCTTAGAATAGTAAGATAACTACATTTCTTGGACCAATTTGGTACATATCATTAGAGTTTTTATTTTACTCGAGGATGAGTAAGATTTAAGTTGGGAAGAGTGATAAGTACATAATACTAGCAATAAAAGTATTAATTTATAAACTGAATTATTATTATTCTTTTAAATTTAAAACCTTTATATAATATTTTAAGAAAAAAACAGCACTCAAATCGAAGAGCTTAATTTTAGGAGTCCAATGGTACAAACAGCACTTAAATCGGACTTGAAACGAGCTCAAAATGGATTTTTTAAGATTTAACCCAGGAATTGCATGAAATTTAAAGTAGCTGCATATAAGAAAAAATCATGTGTTATTTTAAGGCTGCGATTTGAATTTTGAAAGAAATAAATCTTATCTGTGGAGATTATGCATTACATACGAAGTCGACACGTCTTCTTTCCTTATAAAAGAACACCATCGGAGCCACTTGAGAAATCATCCAATAATCCTTTCACCCTCTATTCTTCTCTTGGTTCTGTTCCACTCCTATTTCTATTTTCTCCACTCCATAACCCAAATCTTTCCATCCGTTCTCCTTCCACCAGCCATCATACCTTCCATATTCAACCATCTTTCTATCTCAGAAAACAGATTTGCAGAAGCAAAAAATGGATCTGCGAAAGCAGAAAATGGATATGCGAAAGCAGGAAGCAAAAAGCAGATTTACAGATCCATCATCTCAGGAAGTAGAAGTAGATTATTTTTTTATTTTTTTTTATAATCTTTTGGATGCTATAAAATAAAGTATATATTTATGATTACCTTTTATTGAATGTTCTTCAAGCGAAAAATAATTTTTGACTGATCTATTCTTTAAAAGGGATGGGTCGTGATCTACGGGTACGGACCGTACTTGAATTAAGATAGATATATCTTAATTATTTTTACAATCAATCATCTGCTTATTTAAATATTTAATTATATAAATTTATTTCAAGATAACTACTCAAAGTCCCTATGGAATCGATTCCTTACTCTTTCTACTCTACCTAAGATTAGTGAAATTAAGGTGTTTAAATCGTTACACTATGACATGCATCAATGGTGTTATTAATAGGCTAACTATTTGGTTGTTGGTTCTAACCTTATTCTAGCTATCAAGAAATAGGTAATTTGTGCATCCCATTAGCCTACACAAGAGATATTTTATGAAAAAATTTTATAAAAAAAGCAGAAAATATTCTTAAAGTTCTAATGTTTCTATAATTTTTCTTATTTATGATTTGTATAAAATGAAAAGATCTCATAATATGGGATGACCATTAAAATGTCACGATATTATTTGAATTTTCAAACTTGGACCCTCTATTAATGTCAAAATTATGATATTTACAATTGGTAAGACCATCATTAATAATGCTAGCTTAAAAGAATCATTTATATCATAACCAAAAGAAATTATACTTGATAACCCTATAAAAAGGTAATAATTAGGAGTTACTATTTTTATAAACATTAACAAGTTAACTTTCATGGAATGAAATAGAGCAACCTTCTTAAAACTACAATCCCCCCAATCATTTGGAAAAATAAATAAATAAATAATAAGAAAACCTATGAACACTCATCTAGAATCATGTTGCAGCCCCTACAAGCTACAATTCTCACAAAGAGAGGTTGTGCAACCTAATAAAGCACTTTTAAAATAGATATCGTTAGTGATTCATGTAGATCAATTACTTAAGTAGTGAAAAACTACAAAGCCAACCCATACATTATCTCCCATTGGAAAACTATCTTAGGAAACAAATTTTACCTTCATTTATCCATAGGTGTAACAATAAATAAAGACAATTTTACTCTAAATTGATGAACAGACTTCTAATGCAATTTTGTTTTCTTCATTATTTAATCGATGGTTTCTGCATATACAATGAAAATAAAATAAGTTATAAATGTTGGCTCAACATATGCTATGAAAGGTACTCCCTTTAGAATAGAATTCATTTTGCTTAGGTAAAAATAATATATAGTTGTCTACTCTTAATATATAATGAGCTATAACGTGCTCTTCTTAAGGTATCCTCTAAGTAAGGAGGATCAAGTTTGATCTCAAATCAATCAAATTTAGTTGCAACACATTTGCTTCATATCTTAGTAGATGATCATCTAATTTGATGATATTACGAGCATTCGCCATATATGGTGTATTACATAGGTGCATAATGATTACAAGTTAAATCGATAGTTATGTTTTAGACTAAGCTAGTAGGCCAAATCCTAAATCTAATGAAATAGAGATTAATGGCGATGCTAGAACAAAACAACATAACAATTGGTCTAATGAACATAACATTGGAAACTTTTGAGGCCAAAAAATACTACACCAAGATTACTAGTTAAGCTAGCTCAAAAAATATAATACATCAAAAGAATAGTGTGTGGGACCATCAAAGAATATTTACCTAAATTGTAGATAAGTAAAAGAGCCATGAAAATAGCATTGAAAAAGGATACATAGCTCAACAACTCAACTCAACTGATCTAAACCTTTTTCAAACTACATGGGGTCAACTACATTCAAATTATAAATAGTTATATTTTTTTAATTATTTATGTCCATCTTAATTTAGATCACCTCTACCTCTATCCTTACCATGAATTGTTAAAAGATCATTCTTTCTAACTGAAGTATCCAAAGGTCTTCATTGTATATGCCCAAACCATCATAATTGATTTTTTCTCATTTTATCTTCAATTGGGCTACTTCTATCATTTCTCTTAAATGTTTATTTTTAATTCTATCTTTTAAAGTTTTACCATATATCCATCTAACATGTGTATTTCTGTTACACTTAATTTATTAACATGTTGCTTCAGTATTATCCAACACTCTAATCCATATAGCATAGGTAGCCTAATAGCGGTTTTATAGAATTTTAAAAAGCATATATAGCTAGCATAGTATAATATTCATATTTAGAGTAGTTAAAGGTATAGTTGTAATTTGTTAGCATAAATATTACAAAAGAGTTACTTGTAAAATGACCTTCAATACATCAATACATTTAATATATCTTCATATTTTGTCCTTCATCTTAGTCTAACTTAATTAATCTTAGGAGTGGATATAACTTAGCTTTTATTAATCTAGCTCTTGTTGCTCTTTTCTGATTAGTGGTATTATAATAATGAAGGTCCTTGAAGGCTATGGTGATTAAATCCCAACTTATCCATCTACCTTGTTTTTTTATATGTACTTGTAATGCATTTGTGTAGCTCGCTAATCCATTCATAAGTTAATATATGATTAGTTCAGGTAGCTAGCAAAAGGACAATATTAACTCATCAAACCCTCCCATGTGTTTGAGGGAGAAGAAAGGAGTAAACATCGGTACGATATCACTTTTTTTATATGTTCTATAGAATACAAGTAGCTACTATGATGCAATCTTGAAGATTGAGAGGCACATAACTAGTATGGTACTTGAGTAGTAGAAGTTTTAATTATGGCACCTACATCTGCTAAAAGCTATCTTCTTTCGAGCCTTAGATTCTTTAACTCCTAGTATAGTGTGATCCATGAGCATAATCCTTATAGTCCCAACATAAATTTATAGTTACCTTTGCAGAGCAAGCTTGCTTTAGTGCTTGAGCTAACTAGGGACCTAGTAATCTAAATCATAGCCTCAAGTAGATGTTCAACCTTGGGATCTGATAAAGGTGCTTCTTATAGCTAACTACAATTTTTTGGGACACAATTCTATGAGCTACAGGAAACAAATCCATAAGCTCAATTTGGTTTTGTATGTTATTTGGGAAGCAAATCAATTATAACCCTTAGGTTATTGACAAACCCAAATATTTTTTCAGGAGCCCACCTTGACAATTTAACTTAGGGCACAGATCCATTTTGATCCTCAAAGTAATTGAAGAAATAAGATTTCTTCCTATGTAGCCAAGCCATTGTGTTATAGTTAACATGCTCAAGCTTGGTTATTGTATTACTAGTCCACTTATTGGGCCTTCATTTTCCAATATGCTTTACAATTATAAATCTTCCATCAACAAGGATTTTTTCCTCTTATTTACCAAAATAAAGAATGAACAAAATGTCTACGAGGGAACTCAAAATGGAGTCAAAAAAAAAAAAAATATTTGTTTCTTCACCATCCTCTTCAACCTTGCCTATAAGATACCAAATATGTTCATATTTGGGTATCATATAAATTTTGTTGAATTAATAATTTTCAGTTGCTATGACTCAACTAAAAATTTGAAAATGTTAGACTAGTGCAAAAAAGTATTTAAAGTACTAAATGTATGTTAATTCAAACTAATGCAGCATCTTTCCAGGTTGGGGTATGTATTTTGCAACTCATTATTAAACTTAATTGAATAATTATTTTTGAAATTGATTTAAATTTAAACTTATTCTTACGAGGGAGCGCCGTTTCTCCACCTCTCTGGTCGCGCCCAAGCCAAGGCAAAAGTACCTGCCAGTTCTCTTTGCTGCAACGTTCTCTCTCTCTCTCTCTCTCTCTCTCTCTCAAGTCCCAGGCCTCCTCTGGGATTTGGATCTTCTCGGTTCTTCTTTTCCAGTTCTCTGTTCCTTTGCTGGATTTCTTCCAAGGTATCTCTCCTCCTCCCCCATTCTCTGCAATCTTTTCTGGGTCCTCACTGTGTTGTTCTGAGAAGAGATGGAAGGTCGCCAGATGCTTGGGGAGCAAGGCCTCATCGACCGAGACCAGTTCGTGAGGCTCATTATCGAATCCCTCCACTCCCTCGGTTATGCCGCTTCTGCCAACTTCCTGGAAGGCGAATCCGGGATCGCCTGTTTTTCCCCCGAGTACCATCAACTCAGGAATCTCATCTTCTCCGGCCAGTGGGAGGACTGCGTCAAGACTATTGAAACCAAAGAATTCTTGAAAGATTTGGAGCCCGAAAGGCGATGCAGAGCCTGTTTCTTGATCTGGCAACAGTGTTTCCTGGAGCAGCTGGCATCTCAAGACACTGATGCTGGCAGGCTCGAAGCTATACCCATTCTCCAGCACCGCATCGCTCCATTGGCCTACGGCCATCGAGAGGTCCACTCGCTCGCACTCTCCATCATCACCTCCGATCCAAGTCACAAGCCGGAATTGATTCAGAGAAGGGGGGAGCTATTCGAAGATGTTCTTCGTAATATGCCCGCATGGGTCGGGATCCCCCAACGGTGGCTGGAGGGCCTCGTCGAAATGGCTTCCATCCAACAGCAGGTGACCTGTCGATACCACAACATGCCCATAGGTGAAATCACTTTGTTTGAAGATCATCGGTGCAGCTACAAAAGACTCCCCTGGCGGTGCTCCCAGGCGAGTGTCTGCTTCTTGAAATCACTTTGTTTGAAGATCATCGTTGTTGTTCTTGTTTATTCTTGACTGCTATATTGTCTATTCTCGTTTATCCATTCTTGAGTAGTATATCGATGGTGCAATTTATATACATATTCTAGATATGGGTGTTATGGCCATAGATTTCAATCTCGGGTAGGGAAGGTATCATGTTGGGTTGTCCTCTACTATCATTACCCCATTGGTGATGTTTGGATTTTTTGATGTGAATAGGATGTTCTGTTTGACATGTCTGCCTGCTATATTTTCCTCCAAAGAAAAAGGTGGTCTGCTTGCTATAAATGAGTGCTACAAGATTATGAGCAATACAGACCTATAATACAAACGTACATTCATCACTTATTTTTAGGCATTCATATGGTTGCTGAGACTATAGTTTGCTTGGGAGGGTTCGATGTGAGAAAAAAATTGTTGTTACAAGAGATCAAAAAGATGTCATTGACAACAGATGAATCCCACAAGTGGAAGAAATCGTAAAGAAGTATTTGTATAGCTGACTCAAACAATGGAGGATAAAGGTTTTTGCAATGATTATGGTGGTTTAAGAGTATCTTTAATAATGCATAAATACCATGTAGGTATTAACTGTATTGTACTACATTTTCTAAATTACTACAATACATCATTTTATCCATTACTTGTCCAAAACCTTTTAAGACACTCTTTTTCCCCCTTTCTGTTTCCTTGAATGCTACATTATAATTACACCATTTCCTCCTAGGCTATCCAACACTTTGTTCTTAATATATTGTGATTTTATTATGCAAATAGATGCGGCAGGTTTCTGAAATTTCTACTACTTTGCTGCAGATATTATATGATCCTGGGTGTAAGGTACTGCACGAAGTACTATGCGTACAGTTCTCACATAATGGGCTTTACCTGGCTTCATCTTATTCTGACGGGCTCGTAATCATATGGAAGGTAAGAGTACAGATCTTGTCTAAAATTATTGCATTGTCTGTCGGCTATTATATTCCTTCTAAAACAAACAAATATTGTTTACAGTACAATTTTTTTATTATATTCCATCACTCGATGGAAGTTTGGTGGACCTCGTGCTCCATCTTTGCTTCAAAAAGGAGTAAAAAAAAAAGATAATCTCCCACTAAGTTCAATGATGGTGAGGGAGGACATGAGCAAAGTCATATTCATGGATCCATGAAGTTGTTAGTAGCTCTATATATAATTAATGTAGTTCGAATTGATATTTCTTATTCTTAAGAAAAAAGATCTTTTTGTAAAACAAGAAATCGCAACTTATCGGCTTACACAAATAAAATAGATTTGTGGATGGCATTAACCTCTCTTTATTTCAAAAGAAAATACAAACACAAACTAATAAGCTAGTCCTATCAATGAACTAACTTCTCTCCATGATCTTTGAAGTGTGTTTGATTCTTGTCACCATCCAGCATTATTGGCCATGGACACAGTGGCAGTTTCTGGAGAAATTTCTTTTATTTTCAAATCTATGGGAAACTCTATATGCTGGATGTTAAGTTTCACAGGATAGTATTCTAAATTAAATAGTTTCATTATCCTGCTGACTGTTCTAGGAAGTACTTAATAAATTTTGCTCTTGATTTTCTAACTGATCCAATGGAGTTAACTAGTTACAAAACAAAATCTCTTTGGTTCTCATTTTACCTGACACATAATATGATTGGCCCAGGGGGGTCTGGGCTGGTAGCGAACCCATTTTCAAGGTTGAGTCATATTAGTGCCTGAATCCAATGTAAAATTAGTTATAAAGATGCAGGCACGTTTGAGCATCAATTGGCAAAATCTGGTTCAAATACAGTTTTTCCTATGAAGTATGAACCATTCTTGTGCACGTTTGGCATCAGAACGTTGGAACTTATTCTGCATGGATTTTTTATCAATGAAAACTCATTCAAAAACACAGAAAATATTTTAGAGTATAGCCAATTTATTATAGGTGAAAAATGAATGCGTGATTGACCTATATCTTATTAGATGTCTGGGTGAACAATGATGAACAATAAGATAAATGTTCTCTGTAACCTGAAAATCATATGGCATGTAATTTTGGTTCCACCACATTGGGTTTTCAGAATATTAAAACTATTTTGGTATTATCTTGTTGATGGTCTGCATCAAATCTTGAGCAGCTCTTCTCAGTGTTCCTTTATCAAATTCACAAATATATCTACTACAGCATTAAATTTGTTAAATGATCTGCAAATTTTTTTAAGCTATAACGTATATCTTTTGATAATATAAAAATCAACTTATAACAGAAATACTCAACTCATCTAAGCCTTTTTCCCAACTATAGGGGGTCAATTATATGAATATGCTTGCTCCACTCTACTCTATTCAGGACTAAGTCGATACTCAAATTATAAATAGTTATATCTTTCTTAATTATTTCTATTCATGTTAGTTTAGGTGTACCTCTGCCTCTATCAGTACCATAAGCTATTAAAAGATCACTTTTTTTAACTGAAGCATTTAAAGATTTTTATTGTATATGTCCAAACCACCGTAATCAATTTTTTCTTATTTTATCTTCAATTAAGGCTACTCCTATTATTTTCGGTATATATTTATTTCTAATTCTATCTTTGAAAATTTATCATATATCCATCTTAACATGTGCATTTCTTTTACATTTAATTTATTTACATGTTGTTTCAGTATTGTCGACTTGCAATAGAAATCGACTAGTAAAAATTTGTTATGTCATAGTTTGAAAACCTCCATTTCTTATTGCTCTTTTTAAACTTCTCAGGTCAAAGAGAATACTAATAGAATGTTCATGAGGCATTATTTGTTAGGCCACCTTAGCCCTGTCCCCTTCATGGCCTGGAGCCCTGATGACACCATGCTGCTTACATTTGTAAAAGGAGAAATGCTTAAAATATGCAATGTAGAGATGCGCACAGGCATTCTAAGTTTTTGCAATGGACCCAAGTTCATCGTCAACTCTTTCGCATGGTTCCCTGACTCACAAAGAATTGTCTGTGCCCACTGTGAGCCTGAGAAACTTCTCTACACATTAGACCTAACAGGCCAAATGCAGGTCTGCTTGGAGTGGCCATCACTGCCAGATGTCTCTGAGCTTGCTTTGACACCTGATGGGCGGCATCTGATTGTCATCCATTCTGATAACTATATTAGGATACAAAACTTGCAGACAGGGTTAAAGATAGATATACGTGAGTCAGGCTCAATTACATCACTTTCTCTTTCAGGAGATGGAAGGTTCCTGATTGTCAACCTGGACCGCGAGGAGATCCATCTACGGAGTGTCCATTCACCTGATAAACCACCAAAGATTTTCAAGGGACGCAAACAAGCAAGCCATGCTACTCGCTCTTGCTTAGGTGGATCAAATTCTGTGTTCTTAGCCAGTGGCAGTGAGGACTCATCAGTAAGATATGATGCTGCTTCTCCCACCTCCCATATCTTGGACCACCTATGATTAAAGTTAGAATCCTACATGTTCATATTTGAACTTGCTTGCATGTCTCTATGTCTTCCTGTCACATCATGTCATAAGTCAACTGAATATTTGACCTCTAGAAGTTCCAAGCATGATGCTGTAGTACTTTACTCTTTTTCCATACATATTATTTCCTTCAAGTGCAATCCCTGTGCATGTTCATGTTCAGAAAGATTAATTGCCTTGTACGAAAAAAAGTGTTAATTGCCTTGTATGAAAAAAATGTGTGCTATGTATTATTGCAGTGTGCCAATCAATTATTTGCTCCATTTTAATCTGTACCAATGTGGAGCCTTGTCATCCATCTTATCATCATCACATAATGAGATTTCATTTTAGTGTCCTCACTCAATCTGGTGTGAACTATGTATGCCATATTTGCAGTGTCAAGAGTAAGCATAAGCATACCCTTCTAAGCTCTGAGCACAAATTTCATGCCGAGTTTTGGGTGGATGCGATGAGTGAAAACTTGAGTGATGCTTCCATATACTTTCTTGAAGCTGTTTATAATTTCTTATTGATCTTTTCATTATGATTACATTCTATTATTGGGTTATATTCTGCCAAGCATCACGTTGATGTCCCTTAAACTTTTACTGCTACAAATGATTGGCTATCTTCAATTAGTCCATGTTTCATTACTTCTTTTTGTGTCAATGGGCACTCAATATAGCCTCTTGGTTGAGTCCCGTTGTTTTTGTTCAATTTCTCAAGGAAATAAATGAGAAAATGTGAAAAGTATCCATTGTGAAATTTTCTGCATTTCTGCAAGCAATCTTAGCTTAAAGGAAAACTTTCCCCTCATTTAGGATGCCTCTCTTCTTTCCTAGGTTGTACAGGATTATAAACCTAGAATTGGGCATTGACAGCATGATATTTCTGTGGTCTCGTTTTCGAGCTTCAGTTTATGCCATAGGAGAGGTGGCCTCTCAAGATCCTTCTCAATATTCTGTTTTCTCTTAGATGTGCTCATGTTGAACTAAGCAACCAAGAATTGCAGCATGCTTTTTAGAGCCAAGTTTGTAGTTACTAGCAATGGAACTCAGATATTAGCATGATTGTGCTTGTTCATGGTGGAAAATGGTATTGCCCATCAATTAAAGCCACTATACTAACTTAATTATGATTCTCTTTTTTTTTTAATATAAATTGAATTATAAGTTCCTTTGTTTTCTTTAGATCATTTATAGTTTTGAGTAAACGCATGGAATGTCCGACTGAAGCCATGTTTACAGATTTGCATTTGGCACCTTCTAAACAACGTTGAACCAGTACTGTCTCTGAAAGGCCATTTGAAACCAGTAAATTGTGTGAGCTGGAACCCCACAAAGCCCTATATGTTGGCTTCAGCAAGTGATGACTACACAGTCCGGATATGGCAGAATTAATATGTGAGTTGTGTCTCAGTATTCTTTGATTTCAAGTGGAACATCTACGAGGGTTGATCCGGTCCTTTTAGCTGCTTGTAAGATGTATACTGGTCATGGGTTGTGACAGTAAACTAATCATATCTGCAAAGATGTGTACGGAAGGCTGTAAACTGTGAGTAATTTCTGAAAGTGGTACCCTGTACAGATATGGTATTATATTGGAATTAATCATGTGTCCACTTTGAAGTATCCATTAAGCCTTCACTCCCTAGAAAATATGGAAATAGAAAGATTGGGAGAGTGCTTGGGGATACAGTTATCGTTGTTGTTGGTTTTTCATTCTTTCTTTCTTTCTTTTCTTTTCTTTTTTTTTTTTTTTTTTTTTTTTTTTTTTTTTTTGGCGATGGTTTATGTTTTCCCATGTTGGACAAAAAAAGGCTGCTACCGTATGATTTCATTCTGCTAATTGAGTTGGCCTTTCAAGGTTACAGTTATGATTTGTGTAACTAGGCTAACGTGCAGACTTAAGTTTCCAGGCTTGGAGTTTAACTTGTCGTTTCTTTGTGGATGCTGACAATAAGCTAAAAGTCTGAATCCTAGAGTAATTTCAGCTAACGTGTAACGTATGTTGTGATTTCTTTTGCCTATTTTGGGAGAGCTATTCTAGAAGAAGTCTTTAATTTTCGGAAACAAAGGTGCCTTTATGACATAATTGCGTTCAAGTACAATTGGTTTGCGCTTTGAGAAAAACCTTGATGTTAATTAAAGGTGCAAGATATGTTGGATTTATTTTCATACATCTATATATCCTGAAGTTTTGAATGTTTTCAATATGGTTGAATCAAACTTTTTGAGAGAATAATGTCGTCAAAATTCCTTGGTCATCTGGACAATTAAAGCTGAGACTCAATCCTAAGTCTACCATACAGCCAGCTAGAGAATTCACCAGCCAGATATTTGGCACCCTTAAATTTATAGGTTTTAGATTCTATTAGGTTTTTGGAGTTAAAAGGAAGCTGAATTTGGTTAGGATAGGGCTTAGGGTAAAATATGAATCTGAATGGTATGCCGCATGTCATACCAGACAAGGGTCCTTGCAGGCATTCGTTTTGTAGCTTGTATTGGCCAATTAGAATGTCATTTACATTATAGGATTGCAAATGATGTTGCAAAGTTTGCATTCAAAATAGAGTGAATCTGCCAAGCATCCCAAGATGTCATGGAGTATCATGCATCAAAACCCTTTATTGTGATAATTAGTAGCTAAGCTAGAAAAAATTGGGTTTTATTCATTTAGATATGTCTAAATTGGAATATAGTATACTATATTTGTAAAACGAATTGTGGTGTCCTATGTCAAGCTTTCCATAAGTTTTTCCGTAGGCCTTTCTTCACTCTCATTTTAATTTTAAAATAAAGTACATATTTAACTCTCAAATTTTGAGGATTGTTTTCCTTTCATCTCTTTACAAATTTTTTTAAAAAAAAATATTCTTAAACTCCGGTTTTAATATCAGTTTAGACCTAATGGCTAAAAAATACTAATGCCATAAATGCTCTACTGACATGGCATGCTAACATGGCAAAAAAGAGATGTTGCCTTTGATGGAAGTGTATGTGGCAGTCTCTTCTCCCTTAAAACTCTTTTCTCTACCATTTTTCACCACTTTTTTCGCTTTTAAATGCTCATTAGAGATCCACCATTCTTATGTTATTCTTTTTCACTCTATGAAAAGTTTTATCTTTGAAAGTTGGTTCGATTTTGATAATTCGAACCCGTTTTTCTTTTTTGCTCAGCACTCAATAATTTTCATTATCATATTAAGTTGTTAGATGTTACAAGCTCTAAATAATCCTTATTTGGCTCTTGCATCGAACAATTTCATTTTTGCTTTTTTTTTCTTCGTTGCCGTTGCTTGCTAGGCTAGAATTTCATCGCCCATTCTTCTTCTTTCTTCTTATGCACTACTTATATACTTTGATTACCATCACCATCCATCCCTTCTCTCTGAATCGCTATCCATTTTCATCTTCCTAAGCACAGTAGAACTAATATCTTGATTCACTTTTAAATCGAGAGAGAGCATATCTACTAATAAAAGCTTCATATTATGTCAATGAGAATGTTTTCACTTCTTTAGTAGATTATAATTATCCTAATAAACTTAACGCTAAGTTAGAAAGTTGGAGGGAAAGAAAAAATATATTTTTAAAGTAAAAATGCAAAGAAAAGAAAGATAAAGAAAAATAAAATAAAATCCTATCTTTATTTTTTAAAAATAGATTCAAGCCAAGTTTGTAGGTTAGGACAAATTTTTGCCACCTTTACTAAAATCTAGCATAAAAGGGCCTAATATTTACTGATAACCCTTCTCTTTCTTTCTCTCTCTCTCTCACTACAATAAACACCCGTTACGGCGATCCTTTTTTTCCGACGCTACATTATAGTGTTGAAACAGCGCAGAAGCTACCGATGCTTTCTTTTTCTCTCTCTTTCTTCTCTTACTACAACAAATACCCATTACGGTGATCCTTTTTCCCGACGCTACATTGTAGTGTTGAAACAGCGCGGAAGCTACCAATGCTTTCTCTTTCTCTCTCTTTCTTTCTCTTACTACAACAAATACTCATTACGGTGACCTTTTTTTCCGATGCTACAATCGGGGAGCGCCGTCGCCTTCGCAAACTTTCCTCCAAGCCATTCTTCCGCAACAAAACCCTACCACACACCTCCATTCTCTGTCTCTCTCATACTGAAACCCTAGTCGCCCCCGAGCCCTTCTTCGTTTCTCTGCCTTCAAGCCATTCTTCGTCTCTCCTCAACGAAGTCCTAGCTGCCTCCGAGCTCTTCTTAATCTCTCCGCAATGAATCCCTAGCTGCCCCCTCTCTTTGAGTCCTTCTCTATCTTTTCAAGCCTCTGATTCCTCTATTTAGCGACCATCGGACTATTGAGAAGGTTGATCATTCGAGATCAACCTGGTGCCTCTAATCTCTTGGCTTTAGTTGGTTTTCTTCTTAGATATGAATCTTTTTTTTCTTCCGCTCCAATGAGAAGCATTGGAGAAGCCTACTTCTCTTCTCTCCAAGCTGCTATCTTTTGAAGTGGTTTTGGTTTGGACTTCATGCATTCTTTTAGTTCTTGTTTCTTGAAGGGCTTGAGCTTTCTGTGTGATTGCATTAATGCTGTTAATGCTTGGGGTTCCTAAAAGACTTCAACTTTCTTTGTAGATCTTCTGTTATTTGTGTCTATTCCAATCGTTCGATCAATCCCCTCTGTTTAGTTTTTATGGGTTTTGTTGATGCTGAATCACCAGAAAAGATTGAAAAAGTTTTCTTTGTTACAAGATCTCCTACTGAAGGAAGAGAAAAGCCCTCCCTCCTTCCTTGGTCTCCTCCCTCTTATATCTTTCGAGCTTCCAAAAGATGTTCTTTTCTCCTTTTCGTCATCATATCATCAACATCGAGTCATTTTTCTTTCTTTCTTTTTACTCTCTCTTTTTTTTGGATAAAAAATCAATGTGTAAGATAAAAGTTAGCTTCAGACGAGAGCGTGCCATGTGGTTATTTATCGATAATTAATAGCAGAGGTATTAAGAAACTTGCTCCGGAAGCTAAGGATCTTCATGATGATTTCGGTTTTCCCAAGGGACTGTCAGGGTTAGTGGGAATGTCAGAGTCAGAGAAGAGTTATCTGGCCCTAAAATAGGTGCTCAGTATCTTCTTTATTCGAGCTTTTTGATGAATGGTGATGCTCCAGCGTTTGTCATATTCGAGTCATTTAAAGCGTCATGATGCTTAATGATTCTTGATTTCTGTTTCGGACACGATAGCTCATCGCGTTTAGTGCTTCTAACACGAGAATGATTCCAAGACTAGGAGGCCACCCAGAACCCGAGGGGCCACCTAGGACTGAAAGGTCGCCCAGACCCTGAGGGCCGCCTAGGACCAGGAGGCCGCCCAGAAGCTGGGGGCCGCCAAGGACTAGGGGCCGCCCAGGAACTGAGGGCCACCTAGGCTAGGGGCCGCCCAGGGCCTGGGGGCCGCCTAGGACTGAGAGGCCGCCCAGGAACTGGGGGCCACCTAGGCTAGGGGGCCGTCCAGGACCTGGAGGCCGCCTAGGATCAGGAGGCCGCCCAGAAGCTGGGGGCCGCCTAAGACTAGGGGCCGCCCAGGAACTGGGGGCCGCCTAGGACTAGGGGCCGCCCAGGACCTGGGGGCCGCCTAGGACTAGGGACCGCCCAGGACCTGGGGGCCGCCTAGGACTAGAGGCCGCCCAGGAACTGGGGGCCGCCTAGGCTAGGGGCCGCCCAGGACCTGAGGGCCGCCTAGGATCAGGAGGCCGCCCAGAAGCTGGGGGCCGCCTAGGACTAGGGGCCGCCCAGGAACTGGGGGCCGCCTAGGACTAGGGGCTGCCCAGGAACTGGGGGCCGCCTAGGATCAGGAGGCCGCCCAGGACCTGGGGGCCGCCTAGGACTAGGGACCGCCCAGGAACTGGGGGCCGCCTAGGATCAGGAGGCCGCCCAGGACCTGAGGGCCACCTAGGACTAGGGACCACCCAGGACCTAGGGGCCGCCTAGGACTAGAGGCCGCCCAGGACCTAGGGGCCGCCTAGAACCAGGAGGCCATCCAGAAGCTGGGGGCCGCCTAGGACTAGGGGCCGTCCAGGACCTGGGGCCGCCTAGGACTAGGGGCCATCCAGGACCTGGAGGCCGCCTAGGACTAGGGACCCCCCAGGACCTGGGGGCCGCCTAGGACTAGGGGCCGCCCCGGACCCGGGGGCCGCCTCGGACCCGGGGGCCGCCTAGGACCAGGAGGCCACCCAAAAGCTGGGGGCCGCCTGGGACTAGGGACCACCCAGGACCTGGGGGCCGCCTGGGACTAGAGGCCGCCTAGGACCTGGGGGCCGCCTAGGACCAGGAGGCCGCCCAGAAGCTGGGGGGCCGCCTAGGACTAGGGGCCGCCCAGGAACTGGGGCCGCCTAGGACCCCCATCTTACTTTCGGTTTACCAACCATATCATATGCCCCCTCGCCCATATCCCTTGTACTCAGGTGTGTCGCACCTGCGCAAGGGGGAGGGACGGAAAAGTTTGAATTTCAAATTTTCGTATTCAATAAGTATTGTTTCAAGAAAGGAAAAAAAGGGGAGGCGCATATCTCTAGGAAGATAGTGTCTTTTCACCTGCCGGTCCCACTCAGGGATCGCCGTGTGGCTTTGTGGCGCTCGAGGTGTTGTATTCAAAATATAAAAAAGGGCCTGTCCCCTCTATCCCTTTGTCTTTTATTTTGTAGATTCTTCTGCGGCCTTACTTCTCCAAGCCCAGGTTAGTTGACTCCTTCCTCTCCTTTTTCTTTTTTCATGGATCCCTCCCGAGATAGGAAAGGTAAAAGCCCTATGATCGAGCCCTCTCGTGAAGAGATCATTCGGGCGCGTCGCCAGGCTCTTGGAGGGGTGATCATCCGCGGGGATCAATCTGCTGCATGGCCTGCACGGCCTGTGTCTAGGCCGTTACCCCAATCCCCTAGGGCTTCTTCTTCATCTACCATCCACGAGGTAGGACTCCCGGCAGTAACTTCTAAATCAGCCGGTCCGGCGGAGATCGCCTCAATTACAACTTCTCAAGACCTTAGGAACCTTAGGGCTCAGTTTGGGATTCCCAATAATATTCGGCTTTCCGTTCCTCTCCCCGAAGATAGGGTTACCTCAACGCAACCAGGAAAGGTTGCATTGTATGAAGAATTTTTTAAGGGCGGTCTACGACTGCCTTGCATCCTTTCTTTATAAATTTGTTGAATAGGTATCACCTCATTCCCGCACAACTTACCCCCAACTCCATTCGCATCGTTTTTTCATTTCTGGTGCTTTGTTATTTTCACGGAGTTTCCGCCCGACTCTCCTTATTTAGGGCATTGTATAGGATCCAAAATCCTGTAAGGGACGGGTGGTGGAGCTTTGCGTCGAGGCCTAAGAGAGTCCTTAAGCTTAACCTCCCTTCCAAAATCAAAAGGTGGAAGTCATGGTTCTTTTATGCACATTTGGAGGGGGTGGGCGTAGACTGGGGCGTTCCTGATACTAGCTCCAATCAGAACTCAAGTGTTGATGAAAGACCGTGAACTATTCGACACTTTGGTTTCCACCATTGTGCCCCCCAGTAGGGAACTGCTATCGGAGGACAATCTTCGGGAGATCGCATTCGTGCCGGTGTCGCTGGCTGCAGCGCCCGGTGAGCCTCGAAGAGTTTTATTATTATTATCATAATTTCCTCGCTTGTTTGGACATCTGGTATTTGAATAGATGTCCCTTAGTGTACATATTGTTCTTGCAGTTGGCATATTTTGTGCCCTCTTTTTAGCTAACCTCGTGCTCTCCGTATCGCAGCAATGAGGTTTTCTCAAGATTCACTGATATCGGGTCTTCGAAAGAGAGGAGGAAGTGACCGCGATGCGACAGGAACTGAGCCTAAGAGGCCCTGTCAGCGGGAGCCGGGTCGCCCAACTCAGCCTCTAACGGCTCTCCCCGAAGCAATACTAATAGAGGAGGGCGAGGGAGAGGAAAATCCTCCCGATGGGATACCGATAGGGGGCCCTGCCGAGGGAAGCCTACCGGCGGCCGCCTCATCTCCTGCCAGGGATACCGGGGGGTCGTTCGGGAGCACAGAGGTCGTCGAGACCAACCCGTCTGGCCCGCCATCGCCAAAAGAAACAGGCGCCTCCGCTCCCTCGGACACCTTAAGGAGTCCGCCTCAACCTTCCCGAATGCCTAGCCAGAGCGCCCCATATAAAAGTTGTCTATCGGAAACAGTTCTCAAACTTTCGATCTTGCCCGGATTCCAGGCCAAAATGAGGAGTCTACCATTGGAGGAGTCCTTCGACACCATGTTCACAGCCGCGCTCCAGGTAGGGTTATGATCTTTTTCCTTTTCCTCCTTTCGTAATTACGGAGTTCTGGTATTTATCGATTGTATACTACAGATGTCTAACGGCCTCTTCGTGCTTCGTGAGGACCTGACCAAGGCCAAGTCTCATAGTGAGAGCTTGGGTAAAGAATTGGCGGAAACAAAGGCCCGGGAATCGAAGGCATTACATGACCTTCGGATTGTCCAGGAAGATTATCGAGCGTGGCGGGAGAGGGCTGAGAAGGAGCTGCGGAGCCTGGATGCCCAACTGTCTGAAGTCGGGCAAAGCTGTTGCCTACGGAAGAAAAGTTAAAGGGGGCGGTTCTCAGGCTAGAGCATACTGAGAACCGAGCCGACAACGCAGAGGCCGCGGCTCGCGACGCTGCGGAGAAATTGGCCTTGGCCGAGAGGGACACGAAGGAGGCTCTGGACAAGATGGCGGCAATGGAGACGGAGGTTCAGGAGAGGATGGCCGCGGCCGAGGCTAGGGCTCAGGAAAGGGTGGCTGCGGCCGAAGCTAGGGTTCAGGAGGCCATCAAAGAATATAAGGGTTCTCCGGATTTTGCGTCGGAACTCCATGAGGCCGCTATGGACGCTTTCGTTCAGGGTTTTGAGAGGTGCAAACGGAGACTATCCCGGCACTTCAAATTAGAAAGCCTTGAACGTTTTCAACCTGAGGACGATGAAGAAACTTCTGACGTTGAGGTTGAAAATGCGGCGGGTAGGGCGGTGATAGTTAAAGACCCCGTCACAGAAGCGTCTACAACTGAGGAGCCGGCCTCCGGGCCGACTACCGAGAGGGGCGTCCCGAGGACTAATGGAAGGCATCCAGGCTTGCCTTGGTTTTGACTTTTTGTTCTTGACTTTGTCCTTAGGGACCCCTTTTGTAAATCAGTTGATGTCGGCTCACGGGCAATACTTTATAAAGTTTTATAGCGATCTGACTTTTAAACGAGTGAATGCTACTTTTTACTTACTCGATGCTTCAATTATTCAACTCCTGATTTTTACCCATTACATAGGGGGAATAGGGGATCCACCCATAAGTCGGTGTTAAGTTCGAATTCCAGGGTCGTTCTCCAGGCATATTATCTCAGGACGCAAGCCCTGAAACTCCGATAGGGTGGGCAGTTTAGGGACCCCCGCAGAGGAGTTTAACCTGAGCTCGAGGAGGAACGGTGTCGTTCTGGGGGGTTCCTAAAATCGTAAGGCCACCAAGACCAACCTGGGGTGTCCTTAGGACTGTGGGGCCGCCGAGCCCCTTTGAAGAATTGTCTCTCGGGGGTAGTCGGATACCAGCCAAGAGTTTGACTCGGGGCCGCCTAAGTCATGGACTTGAACCTCAGGGGTAGGTGATACCAGCCCGGGGGTGTCCTTAGGACTGTGGGGCCGCCGAGCTCCTTTGAAGAATTGTCTCTCGGGGGTAGTCGGATACCCGCCCAAGAGTTTGACTCGGGGCCGCCTAAGTCATGGACTTGAACCTCCTCAGGGGTAGGTGATACCAGCCGGGGGTGTCCTTAGGACTGTGGGGCCGCCGAGCCCCTTTGAAGAATTGTCTCTCGGGGTAGTCGGATACCCGCCCAAGAGTTTGACTCGGGGCCGCCTAAGTCATGGACTTGAACCTCCTCAGGGGTAGGTGATACCAGCCCGGGGGTGTCCTTAGGACTGTGGGGCCGCCGAGCTCCTTTGAAGAATTGTCTCTCGGGGGTAGTCGGATACCCCCAAGAGTTTGACTCGGGGCCGCCTAAGTCATGGACTTGAACCTCCTCAGGGGTAGGTGATACCAGCCCGGGGGTGTCCTTAGGACTGTGGGGCCGCCGAGCCCCTTTGAAGAATTGTCTCTCGGGGGTAGTCGGATACCGCCCAAGAGTTTGACTCGGGGCCGCCTAAGTCATGGACTTGAACCTCCTCAGGGGTAGGTGATACCAGCCCGGGGGTGTCCTTAGGACTGTGGGGCCGCCGAGCTCCTTTGAAGAATTGTCTACAGGAAATCTCCAAATATGTGCATCTATTAATTTTTGGATAAGTACATTCATTACATTACTGATGGTATTGTCGGAGATTATCTGCGTTCCACGTTCGGGGGATCGGTCGTCCATTCAGATCTTCAAGTCGGTACGCTCCACGGTGAAGGACTTCTGCTACTCGGTAGGGCCCCTCCCAGTTCGGAGACAATTTGCCCCCTTCCGTTGGTTTGGACACCGAGGCCTTTCTCAGAACCAAATCTCCCTGACGGAAGCTTTTCGAGCGGACGCGAGTATTATAATATCTCGCTACCCGCTGCTGATAGGCCGCCATTTTAACTTGAGCTCGATCTCTCGCTTCATCAATGAGGTCGAGACTGGCTCTTAAATTAGGGAGGTTGTCAGCTTCATCATATGATTCCACTCGAATACTTGGCAGGCCAATCTCGACTGGGATAACAGCTTCGGAACCGAAAACCAGATTAAACGGCGTCTCTCCTGTCGGTGTCCTGGGAGTTGTGTGGTATGCCCAGAGCACACTCGGGAGTTCTTCCACCCATTTCCTTTGGACGTATCCAGCCTGGTCCTCAGTCCCCGCAATATCATACGATTCGTAACCTCGGCCTCTCCATTAGATTGTGGATGGCCGACGGAGGCGAATCGATGTGTGATGCCGAGATCGGCGCAAAAAGTCTTGAAGGCAACGTTGTCGAATTGTCGGCCGTTGTCAGTGACAAGAGTATGGGTATGCCGAATCGACAAATAATGGCTTTCCAGAAAAAGGCTTTGACCTTGGCTTCAGTGATCCTAGCGAGTGCTTCGGCTTCGACCCACTTAGTAAAATAATCGACGGCGACGAGCAGGAATTTTCGCTGTCCCGATGCCGGAGGGAAAGGGCCGAGATGTCCATGCCCCATTGAGCGAAAGGCCAGGGAGCAAAAAGAGGGTTCAACTGAGAAGCCGGTTGTCGCTGAATACAGGCGTACCGTTGACATTGGCCACATCTTTTCACTAGTTCAGTTG
The DNA here is from genome assembly GCA_900491605.1 of Calamus simplicifolius. Lineage (NCBI taxonomy): Eukaryota > Viridiplantae > Streptophyta > Magnoliopsida > Arecales > Arecaceae > Calamus > Calamus simplicifolius. The sequence continues at coordinate 391,396 of UESW01005032.1, read as the reverse complement.
CATCTTCTTGCATAGTTAGCCAATAATATCCTTGTCGGAGGGCTTTACGTGCCAGAGATCGGCCTCCTGAATGATTCCCACAGATGCCTTCATGAATCTCCCTAAGAACATAATCCGCGTCTGCCGAGCTGACGCACTTGAGAAGAGGCTGGGAAAAGGATCTCTTGTAGAGTCGGCCATCTAGCAGTACAAACTTAGAGGCCCTCCGCTTGAGCAGCTTGGCTTCTTCATGGTCAACTGGGAGGACGCCGTCCTTCAAGTATCGGATATAAGCGTCCATCCAAGTTTCTTCTTGGGTAACTGGCAAAGTTTCTTCCACGGCCTCGATGCTAGGTGTCTCCAGATACTCAATGTAGGTTTTGCCCATGGCGCTGTCCGCGGACGTAGCAAGCCGGGCCAACATATCAGCTCTAGCATTCTCCCCTCTAGGGATGTAACTGATGGTGAAGTGATCTAACAAGGGAATTAATAGTTTAACCTTGCTTAGATACTGGGACATGATAGGGTCCGAGCCTCATACTCCCCAGACACCTGGGCAGAAATAAGCTGCGAGTCAGTGAAAGCTCGGAGATGCTTGATTCCCATCCCATGTGCTAGTTTAATTCCGGCTAACAAGGCTTCATATTCGGCTTGATTGTTAGTAGCTTCAAAGAGGAAACGAAGAGCATACTCCAGCACCACACCCTCTGGGCTGGCGAGAATAAGACCAGCCCCTCCCCTGGGAGTTGGAGGCTCCATCGACGTGGAGGACCCATGCCTTATCATTCTCCTCGTCGACATCTAAAAGAATCCGGGGGGACTCCTCTTGATGCTCTTCAGACCAAGTGCACTCTACCAGGAAGTCGGCCAAGACCTGGGATTTCAAAGCTGCTCTGGGCTGAAATGACAAGTCGAACTCCCCTAGTTTGATGGCCCACTTAGCCAACCGGCCAGAAGTATCAGGGCGAGACAAAATGGCTCTGAGAGGCTGATCAGTAAGCACGACTATAGGATGAGCCTGAAAATAGGGTCTGAGTCGTCGGGCGGAGATGACCAAAGCAAAAATGACCTTCTCTGTCCTGGAATACCTCTCTTCTGCACCATGAAGTACCTTACTGGTATAATATACAGGTCTCTGAGTAGCGTGGTCGCTGACACGCACCAGAACGGAACTGACGGCTTCCGAGGAAGCCGCAAGATAGAGGAAGAGCTTTTCTCCCTCCTCCGGTTTAGACAACAGGGGCGGTGTGGACAAGAACTCCTTAAGTTTTTCAAAAGCCCGTTGACAGTCTTCCGTCCACTCAAAACCGTCCGCTTTACGTAGGACCTTGAAGAAGGGTAAACACCTCTCCGCCGATCTTGACAAAAATCGGCTTAATGCTGCTATCCTCCCGGTGAGTTGTTGTACCTCTTTCTTACATGCTGGCCGCCTCATATCAAGAATGGCCTGAATCTTCTCTGGGTTTGCTTCAATTCCCCGCCGGGTCACCAGAAAACCCAAGAATTTTCCTGCGGTAACTCCAAACGCACATTTGCGTGGGTTAAGCTTTATTCTATGGAGCCGGAGGTTGCGGAAAGTCTCCTGCAGGTCGGCGACATGGCCAGTGGCACAGGTGCTCTTTGTCAACATATCATCTACATATACTTCCATGTTGCGGCCAAGCTGGTCTTTAAAAACTTTGTTCATCAGCCTCTGATAGGTAGCTCCTGCATTCTTCAGTCCGAAGGGCATTACTTTATAACAATAGATGCCCTTCTCAGTGATAAAAGAAGTATGCTCTTCATCCAAGGGGTTCATTTTTATTTGGTTGTACCCCGAGAAAGCATCCATGAAGCTAAGAAGTTCATAGCCGGAGGTAGAATCTACTAACTGGTCGATCGCGGCAACGGAAAGCTGTCCTTAGGACAAGCTTTGTTAAGATCGGTGTAATCGATGCAGATCCTCCACCCTCCGTTGGCCTTCCGGACCATGACCACATTGGCTAGCCAGTCAGGATATTGTGCCTCTCGAATATGACCGGCCATAAGCAATTTATCCACCTCTTCGTCAATGATCCTCTGCCGCTCAGGAGCGAAACTCCTTTTTTTCTGGCGGACAGGGCGGCAGCTTGGGTTGATATTAAGTTGATGAGTGATCACCTCTGGGGGAATCCGAGCATATCCGTCATTTTCCAGGCGAAGACATCCGCATTCGCCGATAAGAAGGCTAGGAGCTGATCCCGGGCTTCAGGGGGGAGGAACTCACCAATCTGCACGGTCTTGGTAGAATCGCCTCCCAGGGGGCAAGATATCAGACGCTCCGCTGGCTCTCCCCTCCGCTCAACTTCTCTGGGATCAAACGACTCGGCGACCGGGGAATCCCAACCGCCTGGGGACTGGGAGCTAGATGATAACAGGGTCTGACCGAGTTCACCTCCCCACGCATCTCGCCGACTCCTTGATTAGTGGGGAATTGCACCAATAGGCGCTTGGTAGATATAACTGCATCTAACATATTCAACCCGGGGCGGCCGAGAATGGCATTGTAGGCCAGGGGGACCCGAACCACCAGAAAGTCCAGCATTACCGTACTCTGACATGGCGGCGATCCTGCCGTCGCCGGTAGGGTAATCTCGCCCTCCACTCGTATAGAGTCTCCCGTGAAACCGACTAGAGGGACGGCTACAGGTCGAAGAGAGTCAGGAGATAAATTCATTCGAAGAAATGCATCATAAGTAAGCACATTGGCGGAGCTTCCACTGTCGATTAAGATCCTCTTTACAGGGTGTTTAGCGACCGTCATTGAAACGACGACGCTATCATCTTTTACAACACTACCCCCGCTATATCTCCCTTAAAAGGGATTACATCATCTAGTTCTCCCCCTCCCCTTGGCCTCTTAGAAGATGATGCTCCTCCACGGGAAATCATGCCCACCATCCGCTCTGTCGGGGTGTTATCAATGTTGGCTTGAGCTGGAGGAGGTCCCATCAAAGCTGGTACAGGCGGAGCCTCTTTCTTCTGGATGTACTGCCCAAGATATCCCCTCTGGATGAGCTCTTCGATGGCTTGCTTCAGATTCCGACATTCTTCAGTGTCATGGCCGTAATCTCTATGGAAACGGCAATAACGGCTCCTGTCGCGCGCAGCGCCCTTCTTCAACGGAGGTGGACGCCGCAAATAAGGCTCGTTTTCAATTTCCATAAGGATATGAGCCCGGGGCGCTAGGAGGGGTGTAAGATGGTCTTCTCTGGGGGCCAGGCTCTTGCGGCGGTCAGTCGGTCGGCGCGAAGGTTCGGACTTCTTGGGAGGGGGCCCGCTCAACTCCGGGCGAGCGGATCTCTTGCCAGTCCTCTCCTCCGCACCTCTCCTTGATGAATCAGCTTCGTCGGCGCGGATGTACTTCTGCGCGCGACTCAAGAGGTCAGCATAAGAGCAAGGAGGTCTCTTGTCCAGAGAATAAGTAAAACGGGAGGGACGGAGCCCCCGCTTCAAAGCCAGCGTAGCCACAGCATCATCAAGATGATAGACTTCCAGGGCCGCCACCTTGAACGGGTTATAAAGTCTTTCAGAGGTTCTCCTTCTTGCTGCTGCACGGAGAACAAACTGTCCGCCACTCGAGGAATCTTCCGACAAGCGTCGAAATGAGCCAAGAAAGACCTTTCCAGTTGTCGAAAAGAATCAATACTACGCGAAGGCAGACGAGAGTACCAAACACGGGCCGCCTTACGAGAGTGGCCGGGAAGGCAATGCACAGGAGAGCATCAGTCGCTCCTTGGACTTGCATAATGGCTTTATAGCTCTCCAGATGATCCAGGGGATCAGTGGTGCCGTCATAGGGGTCCAGTTGGGGGAACCGGAATCTCCTTGGAATAGGTTCCTCCATAACTCGCCGAGTAAGAGGAGGGCGGGTGTCATAATCCGACCCCGGCTGATTGTTGATTCTTTGACTAAGTTCCTCCAGCCTCCGATCTTGCTCATCAAGGCGCCTCTCCATCTGATCAGCCATATGTCCCCCGGCTGGCTCAGGGGAATAGATACGGACCGACGACGCCACCGGCGGTGCTCTGCATAAGGCTCCTTCCCCCCGCCGCCGGCGGGTGGGCTGCCCGGGGAACGGGTGAGAGAGCGCGAACCGCCCCGGGAACTTTGAGAATGAAGCCCACCTGAGGAATAGGGGTGGAGAGGCTTTGTGGAGGGGATCTCCCTCGAGTTGATTGTCGGCTGACAGGAGTAGCCGATCTGGACAGCAGAGGTGGCTCGAGCCGTTGCCGGGCTCCTCTAGAATGCTGTTCCTGCATCTGCTGAACCATCCCAACAAGGGTTTGAACTTGCTGGGTAAGGATCGCCAATGGGTCCTGGGGAATAGCTGGAGCCGGCAGTGGCGAGGAAGAAACCGGAGGGCTTGACTTTACTGGCTCGGAAGAGCAAAGAGTCTTGCAACCATGATCGGGAGGTAAGAGATGCCCCCCAGACCAATCAGAGGGATCCTCTTCCGGAGATCTAGAGCCCATGTTCGTAGAACAGGAGTTGCTCGTCGCAGCGACCCCCTTCCTGGCGCGCCAATCTGTTGATGCTGAATCACCAGAAAAGATTGAAAAAGTTTTCTTTGTTACAAGATCTCCTACTGAAGGAAGAGAAAAGCCCCCCCCTTCCTGGGTCTCCTCCCTCTTATATCTTTCGAGCTTCCAAAAATGTTCCTTTCTCCTTTTCGTCATCATATCGTCAGCATCGAGTCATTTTTTTCTTTCTTTTTTTTTTTTTTTTTGGATAAAAAATCAATGTGTAAGATAAAGTTAGCTTCAGACGAGAGCGTGCCACGTGGTTATTTATCGATAATTAATAGCAGAGGTATTAAGAAACTTGCTCCGGAAGCTAAGGATCTTCATGATGATTTCGGTTTTCCCAAGGGAATGTCAGGGTTAGTGGGAATGTCAGAGTCAGAGAAGAGTTATCTGGCCCTAAAATAGGTGCTCAGTATCTCCTTTATTCGAGCTTTTCGATGGATGGTGATGCTCCAGTGTTTGTCTTATTCGAGTCATTTAAAGCGTCATGATGCTTAATGATTCTCGATTTCTGTTCCGGACACGACAGCTCATCGCGTTTAGTGCTTCTGATACGAGAATGATTCCAAGACTAGGAGGCTGCCCAGAACCCGAGGGGCCGCCTAGACTGAGAGGCCACCCAGACCCTAGGGGCCGCCTAGGACAGAAGGCCGTCCAGAAGTTGGGGGCCGCCTAGGACTAGGGGTCGCCCAGGAACTGGGGGCCGCCTAGGCTAGGGGCCGCCCAGGACCTGGGGGCCGCCTAGGATTGAGAGGCCGCCCAGGAACTGGGGGCCGCCTAGGCTAGGGGCCGCCGAGGACCTGGGGGCCGCCTAGGATCAGGAGGCTGCCCAGAAGCTGGGGGCCACCTAGGACTAGGGGCCGCCCAGGAACTGGGGCCGCCTAGGATCAGGAGGCCGCCCAGGACCTGGGGCCGCCTAGGACTAGGGACCGCCCAGGACCTGGGGGCCGCCTAGGACTAGAGGCCGCCCAGGAACTGGAGGCCGCCTAGGACTAGAGACCGCCCAGGAACTGGGGGCCGCCTAGGCTAGGGGCCGCCCAGGACCTAGGGGCCGCCTAGGATCAGGAGGCCACCCAGAAGCTGGGGGCCGCCTAGGACTAAGGACCGCCTAGGACCTGGGGGCCGCCTAGGACTAGGGACCGCCCAGGAACTGGGGGCCGCCTAGGACTAGGGACCGCCAGGACCTCGCCCAGGACCTCGGGGCCGCCTAGGACTAGAGGCCGCCCAGGACCTGGGGGCCACCTAGAACCAGGAGGCCACCAGAAACTGAGGACCGCCTAGGACTAGGGGCCATCCAGGACCTGGGGGCCGCCTAGGACTAGGGGCCGTCCAGGACCTGGAGGCCGCCTAGGACTAGGGACCGCCCAGGTCCTGGGGGCCGCCTAGGACTAGGGACCACCCAGGACCCGGGGGCCACCTAGGACCAGAAGGCCGCCCAGAAGCTGGGGGCCGCCTAGGACTAGGGACCGCCCAGGACCTGGGGGCCACCTGGGACTAGAGGCCGCCCAGGACCTGGGGGCCGCCTAGGACCAGGAGGCCGCCCAGAAGCTGAGGGGCCGCCTAGGACTAGGGGCCGCCTAGAACCCCGATCTTACTTCCGGTTTACCAACCATATCAGGTTTTTTCCCTAAATGGTTATCTGTTTGGTTTATGATTGATTGGTTTTTTGTAATGAATAGTGATGCATTGTCCAAATGGTTTTTTGTAATGAATAGTGTGGCTATGGAGATCGGGATTGTTGGCTTGAGGAAGAAGACTGCTATGTCTTCTTTAGACTAAAATCGGCAGGGTTGCAGTCTAATGGGTTGGGTTCGAGCCATTATCCAAGTTAAGCCTGAATTCATTTCGGTTAAGCTAGTGTCAAGTTAAGCCATTATCTTATTTGGATTTGGTTCAATTCCAGTGAACCAGAAATCAATTATATCAACTTGGTAGAACAAGGTTGGTTTAAAACAATGAAACCAACTGGTTCACTTTGTTTGAAATCAAATCATATAGATCCAGTTATTTGGATTGAACCAAAACTAGTTTAGATTTAATTATACCCAAACCTAAGTCATATTGGTTCCTAAGATAACCAAATACAATTAATTTGGATTAGTTGGAAACTGATCTAAGTTAATTCAGATTGATTTTAGCCCAGACCTCAGAATTGATTCTGGTTCAATTTCAGTGAACCCAAAACCATTTTGAGTAAAATGGAGAACTAGAATTTAATCAATGGCATTGAACTAAGCTTTTAAAATTGGTTCAATACTGGTGAATCAAGAGAAGAATTTAACCAAGATGGTTTTAATAGCTATTGGAATTAGTTTTAAAATTGTAGTAGAACCTATTTTGCAGATCATATCAATCTTGTGAACAGTAGAATTTCTTTTATATATTACTATTTATTCTGACATATGCCTATGCTACTAAATGTTGAACACTTATAATGATGAAATACGTGCAGGATATTGGATAAAAGTTGTTATTTATCGATTATTTATCTTAAAATGGATAAAAGTTGGATAAATAAACCAAGAAATATCAAAGAATATTTAGATGGAGTTCATGATTTCATTAAATTCGGTATAGATAAAAGTAGTTTGAATGAAAAAATTTCATGTCCATGTCGGAGATGTGTTAATAGTTCTTCTCTAGATCCATAAATCATTGAAGAACATTTGATATGAAATGGTTTTGCAAAAGGTTATACTGAGTGAATTTTTCATGAAGAATGTATATTGCCAATATCAAGTAATCAACCCTCATCTGATCTTGGATCTAGTAATATGCAAGATAACCTTGTAGGAGATGATATGACAGGTTTGATCATAGATGCTTTTTGACATGGTGTTTAAAACTTTGAAGGTTCAACTAATATACATGAAATGGGAGGAATATGTGACGGTTCTATATTTTTGGAACAAATATTTGTTGAGGAGTGATGCAATCATCAACTACTAAGTCAGCTCGGTATCATAATTTAATTAAAGATGCAAATGAACAATTATATCCAGATTGTTTAAAATTTTTTAAGATTTCTTTTCTTATACATTTATTTCATATAAAATATATGAATAGATGGTCTAGAAAGAGTTTTACCATGCTTCTTAAATTACTAAATGATGCATTTTCAGATGGCACTGGTTTACCATCCTCTTATTATGAAACGAAAAAAGTTGTTAACAAATTAAATCTTGGATATCAAAAGATCCATAGTTGTCCAAAAGATTGTATGTTATATTATGATAAAAATGCTAATTGAGAATCATGCAATGTATGTGGATTTTCATGATGGATAACTCACGAAGAGGATGAGGATGATGTAATGAATAAAATAAAAAAATCGACGAAGGTATTGCGTTACTTTTCTCTTATTCCTCGATTGAAAAGGCTATATTCATCATCGAAAACAGCTTCATTAATGAGATGGCATGATGAAGGGCATACAAAGGATAAAATGTTGAGACATCCAGTAGATAGTCTAGCATGGAAAGCATTTGATACTAGGCATTCTGATTTTGCCTCTGATATTCATAATGTTCGGTTGGATTTGGCTTCAGATGGCTTCAATCATTTTCGAACTCTAAATTCTGCATATAGCACTTGGCCAGTTGTTCTAATATCATACAATTTACCACCATAGTTGTGCATGAAACAATCCTCACTTATCTTATCAATAGTTATTCCAGGTGATAAGGGTCCAGAAAATGATATTGATATTTTTCTACAACCTTTAATAGAGGAATTGAAATAGTTATGAGAAGGTATCGATGCAATTGATGCTTCAAATGGTGAAACATTTAAACTGCAGACAGCTTTGTTATGGACTATTAATGATTTTTTAGCATATGCCAATTTATCTGGCTGGAGTACAAAGGAAAGGATTGCATGTCCTTGTTATGAAGATTCGACACATTCAATTTGGTTAAAATATGAAGAAAAATTTTGTTATATGGGTCATCGTCAATGGTTAGAACCAAATCATCTGTTTCGTTTTCAAAAAAATTTATTTGATAGTACCATAGAATTGGGATGTGCATCTATTCCACTTTCTGGAACTAATGTTCGTATACAAATGGATTCCATCAGTTACATATATTGTAAATTCTCAATGTCCTCTAAAAAAAAAGAATGAATGATCAAGAAGGATTGTCAGAAGAAGTGACTATTGGTAATATGGATGCACAGATATTTGAAGATCCAGATAATTTTTTTGAAAAAGAAAATGAGAAAGATGTACAAATAGCATGTACAAATCAGCCTAGCAAACATTTATGGAAGAAAAAGTATTTTCTTTGACTTACCTTATTGGGAGCATAATCTTATTCGGCATAATCTTAATATCATGCACAAAGAGAAGAATGAATTTAAAAGAATTGGGTATCCGACCGAAGCTTCATCCTATAATGTTTGCTAATGATAGAACTTATTTGCCTCCTGCATCTTATACAATGTTTTCTTTAAAAAAAATTATTTTCTTACAGTATTAAAAAATATTAAAGTACATGATGAATATGTATCAAATATTTCAAGGTGTGTGCATCTTAAAGATATAAAAATTTCTAATATCAAAAGTCATGATGATCACATATTGATGCAAGAAAAGAAATCTCAACTGTAGTTTATTGCTAAAGGTATGTGTAGCAACTTAGCTCTAGGTTTCACCTTTATCAATTTTGAGCAACTTAGCAATCACAGAATGTTAAAAAAAAAATCAAAATATCTGAAACTCTGAATGCTTCAATAAGTGGATTGCACACAATTTTTACATGTGATGACTCAATCACAATATTGCACAATGATGGGACATTCCTAATACACTGAGGCGTGCATACACATAGAATTAGTGCATACGTTGAGAAATCAAAATTGATATGAAAGCAATATGTGAAAGGAAGAAGGCACAGAACCAATACAAACAGCCCGTTGCAACAGCCAAACTCTCTTCTTCTTCTTCCTGATGACTGTTAAATGTAAGAATTACTCTTACATCAAAAGAGATATAGAGAACAAACCTTCTTGCATAGAGTTGAGAAAAGTTCATGCTACATTAGGTAAAATCAACACATCAGCAAAGTAATTTTTACTCACTGTCTAGAAGGCAAGACAACTAGTACTATAAGGTAACTCTTACACCTACTAGAACAGCTTCTGCCACTTTAGTTTCGCATATTGTGTTTAAGCTTCTTCTCCACTTGATTGTTTCAACAAACATAGTCGGTAAAGGCAATAGAACCTAATAGCATCTCAAATCATCCATGCAAAATTTGAAGCAAGGTTGCTGTGCCAATTCCATGCACCATATCGGTAAGGTGCAAGTTCGGTATGGGTTGGTATGGTACACCCTAGTGCCAAAACATGATATGCTGCTAGAGGTGAAACAAAAATTGTACCATGTACCACTAAAGAACTGTATCGAGCTCTACTTTGCCAGTACAGTGCAGTATGCCCCATGTTGGTTAGTATGGGATCCCACTGCAGCATCATTCTTTTTCTATAGTTTTATAATTCCTTGGTAACCTGTGCCCAAGTGTCTAAGCAGGCTCTTAATAAATGACTAGCTCAACATAGATTTTGAATTGAGTGGATTGCTTGGCAAACTATAGCTTGATTCTTTGGTGCTGCTATGTTGGCCGAAACTGATCTTCGTAGAACACTACATTAATTTTATTCGGGCTGCATGGATTACTTAATTTCAAAGTATCACTCATTAAATTTCCTTGACACCTCATCAAAAAAATTATTCATAATACCCTACATATGTATCGTGATACACATATGTATCAGGAAACTTAAACTATTTATAAATTACTTAAATTATTTATAAATTATAAATTTTCTTGTAGATGAATGAGCATGGACGAAAATCCGATGAGGTGAAGTTTTACCGGATGACTCATATTCATCATGATGGCACTTTTGTCAGAGATGGTTGAGGGACTTATATGTAATTATTAATTACAATTTATTTTATGCAACGATTTTAATTTGATTTTGTTATTCAGTAAGATCTAACTAATTTTTCTAAATTAATATAGAAAAGAGCTACAACTCTTATTGTTGAGCGTATCGATGACTTTACAGTATCTACGCAGAGTAATCGCATTGAGGCTGAGGTATTTACCGAGCTAATAAGGCTGGAGCGCTTGATCGAATGAGAGGTTATGGAGTTGGAGTCACCCCCACTCAGTTATCTGAGAAGAGTAAATATGCACGTGATGCTGCGGATGGTGTTTACAGACTTCAGCAAGAGATAGAAGAGATGCGACAGAGCCGTGCTATCGATAGAAAAGCGATGGAGATGTAACGGAGCCGTGCCGCCAACAGAGCATCAATGGATTATATGAAAGAGCACATTGAGCGGCTTACATCTATCGTATAGATGTTTGTTCCACATCAGGTAAATACAGATATACATTTAAATATGTATTCTTATATTAAATCAATTATTTATCTAATATATTATAATTGATAGTTAAGCAAATTAAATATTTTTAATTATTTTATAGGCTCTTGGAGCATCAGATCCTCGTGGACAAGGTGGCAACCTTCCTACTGCATATCATTGACCTTGACTTTTTTTATTTAGATCTTCCATTTAATGTATTTTTAAATTTTGTTAAATTTTAAATTGTAACTCTCTTAGTTAATTGTAACGAAATTTATATTTAAAATTTTAATTTTGATTTTAAGAATGTATGCAATGTAATTTTATGTTTGTTATGGTTGTATTATACAGGTTTAATATAAATTTATACATACTTTGATTTTAAAATATGAAAAGCATCAACTCAATTTTAATTTTATATATGTTATTTTTTAAAAATATAACAGATTTAATATAATTTTTTTAATCATATTGTACAGATTTAATATAAATTTAATGTATGTAATGTTTGTCATTTTATTATTTTTAAAAAATTATTTTTTTAAGTGTCCGAATAATTACTGTGCCAATGCCTTTTAAAGCGTCAGTAATGGCACATACAGTAATGCTAAAAAGAAGCGTCGGCACAGACAGTAATGCCAAAAAAAGCTTCAGCACAGTAACGCTAAATCATCGATACTAATTTTTTTGATGCATTTGTTAAATTTTATAGTATCTATATAAATATTATATATATATATATATATATATATATATATATATATTGTTGTCGTCGAAATTTGTTCTTCGACTCGGGCACGATCGGTCTCCTGATTGGACTTCCTCCTAGGCGGACCTGCAAAGAAGTCCTCACGCGAGAGGCGTTGGGGGTGGCCCTCCGCGAAAGACCCTCTGACACTCAAGTCAGTGGAGATCGACGGACAACAAATATGGGAAGAAGGACCCCTCTGAAGAGTCTCTCCAGGGGTAGCCTATCAGGAGCTCGAGTGGAGCGCAATGGCGGAGAGGGGGGGAGCCGAGCTATGGATTGCTCGGGGGAACCGAACTATGGATTGCTCTGGGAGGCCGAGCTATGGGTTGCTCGATCCGCCGAATCATATTGGTTAGCTCATTCTTTGTGGGCACAGTGTAGCAAGTGAGGGCCAGGGCTGATCTTAGCCCCTTCACATGGTTATCGATGCAATGGCGATTTTACCCCTCAACACATGCCCCCCACTCCTTAGTTCAAAGCGTAGGTTCGGGCATAGGGAGTATAACCTAGGTGGCGCGATCCGAATGGGGGATCTGGATTTGACAGCCCACGCAATGATGCCCTAGGTAATGCTGCGTGGCCGCCTTGCCTTTACGAGGTGGATCCGTCGTTTCTTGGGTGCAACGGCCGGGGTTGCGCCACGTAGGGGATCTCGATCTTCACGGCGCCTGCAGCGGCGGTTCCGAACGTCTTGGTTGAGATGTCTTATCTTCTCCTTGAGGCGGTTTCTTTTGGAAAAAATGGAGTTGAAGCTGCGCCAACCCCATTCGCAGCGCTCTTTCGCTTTCCCTCGAAGAACTTCGTTCTCCTATTTTCTTGGCGACCTTGCTCAGCGTCTCTTTCGATCGAAAGCATGGTGAGTCTGAGCGATTTGGCTTCAGAGGTGACCCTGGCGGATCTAGAATGGATACGCCGCCTATACAAGATTCCTCAGGATGTTGCCCTATTGCTCCCGACAGCCGACGACAGGGTGACATTTTAACTAGGGGATGGAGCATTCTGTTACGAGGAAAGTTTGAGGGCGGGCCTCAGGTTTCCTCTTCATCCGCTGGTTCGGAGGTGATGAGGTTCTACAACATATGCTTCACATGGTGGCTCCCAATAGCTGGCGCAACCTTATCGGATTCATCTCGCTGTGCAGCCGCGTTGGGGTAACTGCAACTCTCCTGATGTTCAGGGTGTGCTACAACTTGGTTTCTGGGAGGGCCTCCGAGTGGCCTTACATTAGTCCCCGGAGGTCTTTCAAGATGATTTCAGACAATCCGTCGTTGATAAAAGAATGGAAGTCACGATTCTTCATAGTCGAAGGAAATATTAGCTCGGATTTTCCTCGGGTGTGGGGACGTTATGTAAAAATCCGAAAGCGCATCCAGAGTTATCCGAGCAGGAGAAGAGGGATCTGGTCGTATTGCGCAGCAGTCAAGTGCTTCCAGCTAGCGCCCTTCTATCAGAGGATGCTCTTTTCGCAGCTGGATTGAGCCACGTTGATCCTCGCGGTAAGTATTATTTTGTAGCTAACAGGTTAAGGCGATTTAAGCTTCAATTTTTGTACGAGCTAACGGGCGAGTCGCATTGCATCTGAAGATAAAAGGTCGGCATTCGTAGATCAGATGAGAGAGGAACTGGGTAAGCGTCGCGGGAGGCCCGGCCCAGCAGTAAGCATAGGGCCGAGAAAATGTCTCGCCCTTCCGGTTCCTGCCCTAGGGGATCAGAGAGATGGCGATGATCGCCGTCCCTCGTCGCCGTGGGATGAAAGTATTGAAGTTCCAACGGTGGCGCGCGGTCCTTCGATGCCGGAGGAAGGTCCGTCAGCGGGGAGAGGTCAGGATACCATGGGGGTTTCGGAAGAGGCTGCCAAAATTTCCTCCCCACCTGTTGTCATTTTGCCAGATGATGGTGCGGAAGCGACATCGGTTTACTCGGAGACCCCCGTGGTCGGGGTCGCCCGGTCTCCCTCATTGGAGGTCGGCGGTCCGGAGGCGTTGCAGGCGGAGGCAGGAGCGGTCTCCGCTTCAATCGAGGTGGGAGAAATGGTTGTAGCTGCTGAAGTTCAGCCTGGCTGCCTACGGGAGAGCCGGCGGAGGATGAAGGGGCAACCGAACCAGCTGAACCAGTGACTGAACTCCGCGGGACGTCTTTCAGCGAGAGGCCTTCTACCGAGGCACCGGAGGCCCCGAGAGAAATTGAAGCTCAAGAGGAGTCTGCCAGGGGTAGAGAAATGTCTGAAGAAGAAGGGGAGCCGCTAAGTGAGGGGGACGTCCGGGTTGAGGCTCCCCTTGCCGGAGCTGAAATGCCTGAGGCCTCTCAAATGAGGGCCTTGATGGAGGAGGTTAGCCAGACGAGGGCTCCAGGGGCCGCGGGTCCCCAAGTTGGCCCCCTGAGTGAAGATTTTCACCTGCGCGATCTGAGGTTAGTGCCATGTTCTCTGCTTTAATGCGGTCTACGTTCCATGAGGGGGAAAGTTCCTCGGCCGGAGGGGACGATCCTGTGGACCTTGTCGATGTGGCCTTCAGGTATACTAGAGTGCCAAATGAAGCTTTCCTTCTTACCAAGATCGATAACATTTCCTCACGAGGATTGCCACAGATTATGCGTCTCGGGTAAGCCATCGCCCCGGAGTAGAGTTTTTAGTTAGTTAGTTCGACTGTGTTTCCATACGTGTGATTCTTTTCGCAGAATGCTTTGATCATGAGGGCATTGAAATGGCATTTGCATCTAGCTGTCGGAGCTTGGGCTCAAGCCCGTAAAGAAATCGATCACCTCAAGGAGAGGGTGGATTCAACAGCCAGTCTTTCCCAAGCTTTGGCGATCTCCCAAAGGGAGCTCGAGGAGACTCGCAAGATTCTTACAGCTAAGAGAGAAAGGGCCTCTCAACTTGCAATGTAGGTCAATGAGCTTCAGGGCTTTTGCGAGCAATCCAACAAGGATAGTCTGGAATTATCACAGATTAGAGCAGAGCATGAAGATAAGGTCAAGGCCATGCAGTAGTTTTTCGAGAAGAGATGGGACCAGCTGAAGGCCAGCCACGCCGAAGATAGAAGCAACTGGAGTAAGAGGCTCGAGGAGGAGGAGCACAAGTGTCAGTGGTAGCAGGACCAGCTTACCCGTTTGAATAAAGAGCTTGCCGAAATGAAGGATCAGCTAAAATGGTCGGATGAGCGAGCTGCTCGGCTCTCTGACGATCTCGACTATGCTCATCGGGAGATTGGGGACAGACAGTCCCGGTTGATGAACTCAAAGAGAGTCTTCATCAAAATCAATCGGCTAAATCGAAGGCTCTCGATAGGGTTCAAGTACTGAGCCATGAACTGGCTCGGTGGGACGAGCAGGTAGGGTGTCCCCTGTTTTGTCCGTTTTGGCCTTCGACTCTTGCCTTACTCGGCTCTTTTCTGCAGGTGAACAAGATGAGCCTGGAGTTCCAGGAGCGGCTAAAGGCCTTCGGAGAGGAGATGGCTTCGAGGCACTGAAGGACTTCTGAATTGGAGAAACAATTGGCCGAGGCAAACGCGCGGGCCTCTTCAGCGGTGGAGGAGTATAAGAGCTCTACTCAATTTGCCGAGGAATGCAGGGCGGCCTGTGCCGATGCATTCTAGTTCGACGGAGAGGAGGCGCGAGCTAAGATCACTCAAGCTTATCCTGACCTGGACTTGCCTGTCTGGAAGCTGAATGCTATGAGACCCGCACCCCGGGAGCCAAGGAGGACGAATATGAGGAGATCTCAGACGTTGATCTTGAAGTTGTTCTGGGCGCCAATGCGGCTACCGAGGTATCTCGGCGGGACACTGTTAAGAAGGGGGAGCCAAGCGGTGCCCCCGCTAATGCTGCTGTAGGAGACGCTGGGTCTGATCCCCAGCCTTAATTTCTTGGGGGCCCTCATGTGTATTTTTTGTATAAACGGATCTTTTGTTTTCGTTCGTTTGCCTTTTCTGATTGACCTTTTCTTCTCCTTCTTCGGCGTGTCCGTTCCCAAAGGGAAGATGCCCTGGGACAAGGTATGGAGATTTATTACTCAACCCCTCTGAGGCTCCCTATCCCGAAGTGTGGATTCAGGAGTGGGGAACGTAATCCCAAGCGTCGTGATCTAAATAAAAGGGGGCTTGGGTTCAAAGAAGAGAGGGCGCATTCCGAGTGTTATCTATTTATGATCCTCTTTGTCGAGGGGAGGGACTCTTTGGTCCCTGCGAGAGCCCACTGAGGCAGCGACACGTGGTGCGCCTCCGCAGTAATGGTATTGGAAACGGTGGTTCGGGCAATCAGAATACTCGCCCGAAGTGGTACAAATACTGGTGGGGGGTACGCCATCGTTAACCGCCTTCCTAGCTAACCTCCCAAGATTT
>UESW01005032.1:276972-371497 GCA_900491605.1 Calamus simplicifolius | reverse complement strand
GGCCGAGAATCCTTCGAACCTCGCAGGGCCGAGCTACAAAATTCATCGAATCTTGCAGGGCCAAGTAAAATGTTCCCCGAAACTCGACTATCCCGAGTGACTGGTTCCTTGAACCATGACGAGAAGGGGTGCGAATTCCCTGAGCTTCGGCCAAGACCGACCTACGATAAATCGGGCTCTAGGAAAAGCGAAGCGCGAAACACCAAGTTTCCGACCAGAGTAAGGGGCGTGTTTCCCCGAATGATCTACGAATTGCCAAATATGGACCTCGATTAGTTCGAGTGGCGTGGATCCTCGTCTAAGGACGAACGGAACGCTTTTGTACCCCACAAACAACAATGACTACAAGCTCGGCACAAGAAAAGATAGAGGTCAAAAAACAGAACATAACTCTCTTTATTGCCGATCAAGATCAGTTACAAATGCCTCACGGGCGTTACAAGAACATTGAAATGCATAAAATAAAGACAAATTCAAAACCCGAGCAACTGCTCCAAAGCAGACCTAGGCGACTGCGATGTTCCGACGGCCGGATCGACAAATCGGGCAAACCACGGAATCAGTCCGCCTGGGCGGATGAATTAAAAGATCCAAAAGGAGGCATGGCCCGCGGATGCTGATTCTGAGGATCCGGACGATCCAGCCTGCTCCCCTAGGAGGGGGTGCTGGATCGCGAGTCGTCGCCCAGCCAAGGGAACCGGGGACCATCCGACCCCGGTTGCTCCCATATTTTTCCTCCCGTGGAAAGGATTCCCCTCAGAGAAGGGACGGGAACCCAAGCCAGCGAAAAAGGGAGAGTCTGTGCGTGCTACGGGGGTGTCGATACGCCTCCTGCCATAAGCCCCCCGTAACCGGCCGCAAAGGTCACACAGAAAGCGCATATGTGCGCTCTCCGTATGATCTCTGCGCCCCCATGTGTGCTCTCCATGTGATCTCCGGGACTCATCCCCTAAGGGCAAGCCATTCTTCAGCTGCTCCCGGTCGTCCCAGCTATCCGGCGGCAAGGAGCCCTAGGCCTGATCCTCTCACTTGCAACAACAGAGAAATGAGCATGATGAAAGCTCTAACGAGAAAGAAACTTTGGAGATAGCCAAACATGACCCCTTTCTCCCCCTTTTTTATAGGCAGGAAAGACTTGGGATGAGCTATCAGAGCTGAGAGTCCCGAGATTCAAACACCTATCCCACGCCTCCACATGGCCCCTCACAGCGAACGCAGTACCCCACTGCGCGCCAAGTCCACCGCCTTAGTTATGACGTGTACGGAGATCCCTTCCTGATCCCGAATCATGGCCAGTAAATGCAGAAAATCGTTCGCTGACGCTTCGAAAACCGGCGGGCTCAGAAAATCGTCCTTTGAAAAAGTACTGTCCAATAGTGGATGGTTGCGTGCGCGTCGCGACGAGGTAGCCTGCATGGGAAAAGAGCACCTTCCGAAAAGCTCTGATGCAGCTTTATGCCCCCCACTGTGCCGTATCACCGCTTCTAGTAAAGTAAAAACTGAATTGCCTGCGGGACAGCAGGGCGCTGGCAGGATGGCAGGAAGCGCGAAAACCTATTTTTGCCTGTCGGCCCCAGCCGACCCATTTTCATCTGTCGGCCCCAGCCGACCTATTTCGTCTGTCGGCCCCAGTCGACCTATTTTATCCGTCGGCCCCAGCCGACCTATTTTGTCTGTCGGCCCCAGCCGACCCATTTCGCCTGTTGGCCCCGGCCGACCTATTTTGATCCATCGGCCCAAGCGACCTGGTTCGTCCATCGGCCTTAGCCGGTACGTTTCCTTCAGTTTTGAGACAAGAATGACCTAAGAGCCTCAGGGGGACCATAAGTCGTTCACAACCGAAGCTAAACGATAGCAAAATCACGCAAGAAGACACTCAAATCGAAACAGGAAATTCTTTCACTATGAAATGTTGGGCGAATATCTAAAGAACGAAGATACACGAACAGTTCTTAAGAACCAGGAGCTGTATCAGCTTTAGGAGGGCCCTCAGTTACATCTGCGGAAGTATGACTAGACCCACCCTTCTCCAATACTCTTGCCCCCTCGGCGGCAACCTACGACCGCCCCTCAGAAACTGCAGCTTCACCGGGGCCAGGGGCAGTGCCAAATTCGGCATCAGAAGCATCAGCGTATTCGTCTTCATCTTCTTCTGCGGACTCGCCATCTTCGGAATCTTCAGCACTCAGGAAGGAAAGGTCCCATTCCGGGTGCTCGTTAAGAATTTGCTGTTTGCACTCCTCTTTCCCATGAAGGAAGGCGTCAACGCTGATAGCGTCTTGCCTCCCTCTGAGTATGGCGTGCTGCGTCTTGGTCTTCGCTGTCGCTTCTCAGCCTCGATCACCTGGGCCTTCAGGACGATTTTGCCCCTCGAGCTCGCTAACCCACATTTCGAGCTCCGAACTCCTACTGCGAGCGGACACGAGCTCACCTTGAAGAGCCCGAACCTCCGACTCCATCTTCGCCATCCAAAAAATCCAAAATCAAATTGGCACTGCGAGAACCCAGTGGTAAAAACAAAAAGGAAAAATAAGAGCGTACCTCCCCTCTCGCTCGGCCAACCTTTTGGCCATCTCTTCTGCCTCGCTCCTGGCTCTTGACCTGTCAGCCCGACCAGCTCGACCCTCTCCTGCAGAGCGCTGATCTTCAGCTGTCTGGCCTCGATATCCCTCCGGGCTTGGGATAATTCGTCGCTCACCCGAGCTATCGTCCCCTGGTCCCACTTAGCGCCCTCTTTCAAATGGGCAATCTCACTATCGCGGCGCTTCAATCGCTCCTCCACTTCACCGAGCATTCTCGCCAAACGCCTTCTTTCCTCGTCGGCCTCTCTCCCCAGCCGGCTCATACTTTCGCCGTGTTCCCGCCGCATCGCCGCCACCTCCGCGGAGTATTTGACTCAATTCTGGCCAACTCCAAGCACGCATTGTCGTTCTTCGCCAGGAGTTCCTCTAACTCCTCCACCCTGCGCTTATGCTTGGACACCTCAGCCAGAGCGACCTGGTGTGCCGCCCTTGCCCCCTTCAAGTTCCTATCCATCGTGTCCATAAGCTCTTCGAACTGCTCAGACACCTTCAGCCATGACTGGAGCTCGACATTCTTCCTCCGATCCTGGACACTGGCCCCCGTCGCCAAACTCAAGCGCCAGCAAATCGCCCGGGAAAGCAAAACACTCTGCAAAGGCAAAAATTGAATAAGAGCCCGCGGTGGGGTCGATCGAGAAACATCTATCATACAAGAGGAGTAACTCACCCGCAAGGCATAAGCCCGGGTCATCCTCATCAAGGTTGTGTTATCAATGTCAGAAAGAAGGTGGATACTTTCTTCCATGCCTTGCTGCCCGAATGCAGCATTGACCAACCCCAGGTCGGCGAACTTGTCCGCCGAGGGATCCGCGCCCGGATACAGGGCCGACCTTATCATGGCAGAGAACGCCTCCTCGATACTAGCGTCCGAGCTGCCGAATGAGCCAACCCCGCCTGAAGGACCAGCCCGGGTGGCCTCCGCCTGAGAGGCCTTCAATCTCCCAGCCTCCTCCGTCAGGCCCTGGCTTGGGTTCCTTCAAATATTTCGGCCAGCCCAAGCGCCAGCCTCCCCAAAACCTTTCTCGAGAAACTCCCAATGCGGAGCTCCCACCTTGCTGCGTCTCCTCCTTCGACGCCCCTCCCTCGGTCACCACCATTTGTGTCTCCACCGCTGGGCCCTCCGAAATCCCGGCCTGTTCCACCACTTGTGTCTCCTCCGCAGGCTCCCCCGAAGCTTCAGTCTGACCTGCCTCACTGCTACCATGTTCCCCCGCGGAGAGGCCGAGAGAAAGTTCCCCCTGAACCTCCCCGACTGCGGCCGCCACTTCTTCCTCTCCTGCTGGAGCCGGCGGCGATCCGTGGGGACGGCAACCTCCTCAGCAACAGTCCCCTCTTCTAAATCCGCCGTCGTTTCCTCTTTCAGGGGGACGCGGTCGGATGAGCCATCGGAGCCTCATCTGAGCTATCCGATATCTCCAACATGAGAGGGTCGGAGGCCATAACCGCCCTCCCCGGGCTCTCCTTCGCCCCCGATGCTTCTGCCATAACTGCCCCGGCATCCAGCGGACTCCTCGCGGAAGCATGAGCCCTTTTTACGGGCCAGCCGCTGTCCGCGCCGCTGCCTTCCCTTGGGCGCTTCCCTCTCTTTCTCTTGGAGAGGCTCGACAATGCCGACCTTGCGGCTGCCACATCAAAGCACACATACTCAGAAACAAGCACACTAATCAAAAAAGATACACGGCACGAAGAGACTCACCTTGCGGGTCCAAGGGGCTGAGCCCGGCTGCGAAGAGGGCCCCCTCCGATAGCAAGTCATTAGCCGAAAATACCTGCCCGTTGCAGAGGACGTCCAAGTCCTCCTCTTCCTGTGCCGACAAGGCCGGATGCGTCTCCGCATCCCTTACAACATCCCCCCATCTTCGAGGGAAGTCGGAGCCGACGTTCCCCTCCACGATGACAAACCGACTCTTCCACCCCTTGATGGAAGAGGGCTTATCCGCGATTACGTTGAAGGATTTCCGGGGCCCGATGTACGCCACTCCGATCTCCTCCTGGGAATCAGGTGGTAGCAGGCGCGAAAAGGGGAAGGGTGGCAACGATCCGAATCTGGTGACACATCGAGATGAACCGATGACATTCCGCCAACTATTCGGAGCCACCATTGACGGGCTGATGTTGTAGTGGGTCATGATCTCCTTCACCAGGGGATGGAGAGGAAAACGAAGACCCGCCTTCAAACTGTCTTCGTAGATGAAGACCCCGGACTCTAAATCTCGAGTAACCCTGTCTTCGGGTTCCGGCGCCCGTAGGACGATGTCCAAGGGCAAGCCATACCGTTGATGAATCCTTCCCAAGTCCTCAGCAACGATCTCGGAGGCCACATCGTCCGGGCTCATCGCCATTGAAAGAGGTACCAAACGAAAGCAATGGGCGTCGAAGAAGATGAAAGACCAGAACCCACTCGGAAGCAAAACGAGAAGATGCCAAGTGCGCATGCACAATATGTATATATATACACCATGCGGCCGTCACTTCGCTTCTCCGCCAGGGAGACCGCCTCGAAGATGCGGGGTGTCCCATCCCAGGCGTCCGAAATCACCTCGACAAACACCCAATCAATCGGGATTCGCGGCATGGTACAATCCCAGCCGTCGCTCGTGAGGGAGCCTTAGCCCCGAAGGCAAGACGACCATGCCGCATTAATTAAGGCATCATTGCGCAAGCTAGTTAAACCAAGACGTCCCATCCAAGACGCGCCATTCGAACTCGTACTCCCTATGCCCGAACCTACGCTTCGAACTAGGGAGTGAAGGGCATGTGTTGGGGGGTAAAATCGTCATTGCATTAATATCCGTGCGAGGCGGCTAAGGCTGACCTCCTCCCTTTGCCTCCTCCAGGCTTCCGTAGCTCGGCCTCCTCCGGGCTTCTGAAGCTTGGCCTCCTCCGGGCTTCCGTAGCTCGGCCTCCTTCGGGCTTCCGTAGCTCGGCCTCCTCCGAGCTTCCGTAGCTCGGCCTCCTCCGGGCTTCCGTAGCTCGGCTCCTTCGAGCGATCCGCAACCTAACATCTACCTCCGCGGAACCTGACGTGGAGAGCCCGAACCTACCTGAGCGGCATCCTAGACAAGGAATCATATCGGAACGTGGCCTAAAGCCTATCGTAACCGCCCCAGGCCTACTCAACCCGATCTCGAGACACCAGGAAGCTCTCCCAGCCGTCGATACCAAAACAAACAAGATACGGATCCTAACGGCCCCACAATGGCCTGATTCTGTCCATCTCCGTATCATAACAACCTCCGGACCTTCCAGAAGGCGCTCACGATACAGGTGGCAGTCTATAAATATCATAATCGCAGATTCCCTCAGGTACGCGACTCTGTACGCATACTTGCGCGCTTACACCCCCACTCTCACTCTCCTGCTCTCGCCGGTAGCTCGTCGGCGCTCCTGCCCTTTGGAGCCTCCGATTGGTTGCCCCCGGAGAGGTCTCCCGGAGAGATCCACCTCCTCACTGTCTGGTTGATCGTCGATTTCTTCTCCACTGACTTAAGCATCGGAGGGTCTTCCGCGGAGGACCACCCCCAGCGTCCCTCCGCGTGTGGGCTTCTTTTGCAGGTCCGCCCCCCTCTTCCTGGAGATCGACCGCGCCCGAGTCGGAGGACGGATTTCAGCGGCAACAGTTTCTAAGTTTATCATTAGTCTATTCTTTAAAATTATGGCCAGACTCTGTACAGTATAAAAAATATATTATCCAAAAATATTTATTGAAGTAGGCAATCCTTTAATTATATTTGAAATGTTTGAGTAATTTTTTTTTAATTATCAACTAGTATATGTTTCATTATAGAAAGATTGTTGGATTTCTAATTTTCAATTATAGATCTAATTTTTTTCTTTCTAATTCCAATGTGGACCTAGATATTTTTTATTAGATTTAAGTCATGCAATTGATTCCAACCAAACTTGAATGGCAAATGAGATTTTTTATCTTTCAATTGACCCCACTCCATCTAATTTATTCTGTGGTATTGATCCAAAATGATGTTATGGATGAAACTTGATAAGGTCTTGATCAAGCACGTCCAATCTGATCCAACATAATTGAGGTCATGATAGTGACTACATTTGTTTAGTATCAGTTATTTGTGAAATGGTGGCAGGGTTGGCAAAAAATTGTTTCAATGTCTCTAAGTTTATTATTCATTTATTCTTAAAAATAATGGCCTGACTCTGCATCGTACAAAAAAATATTCATCATTAAAAATTTTATTATCCAAAAATATTTATTGAAGTAGACAATCTTTAATTATATTTGAAAAGTTTTAGTAATTTTATTTTTAATTATCAATTATTATACATTTGGTTACAAGAACATAGCTGAATTTCTAATATTCAATTATAGATTTTTTTCTTTCTAATTTCAATATGAATTATATATATATTATTAAATTGAAGTCATGCAATTGATTTCAATCTAACTTGAATGGCAAATGAGTGTTTATATTTTTATTTAATTTGACCGGTTAATAGGTTAGGTATTAATTCAAGATGATGCTATGAGATTAAACTTGATGAGGTTTGAAGCGCAATCAATCTGACCTAACATAATTTAGGTCAAGATAGTGATTAGATTTATTTAATATTAGTGGTTGGTGGAATGGCGACTGATTCAACATATTTGATGTAGGATAGTGGTTGGATTTATTTAGTAGTAGCGGTTGGTGGAATAGTGACGAGGCTGATTAAAAAAAAAAAAATCTTTCCATGTGGAAAGAAGAGGATGCAACAGCCAACGACTTGATCATTTCATAACTTCTATGTCAATGATAAGAAGTTTTATCGTCATAAATGAAATTTGATCATCTGATCCTCAAAGACTAGATTTATTTAGTATTAATGGTTGATCGCAATATGGAATAGTGATTTATTAGATATCAGTGGTTGGTGGAATAGTAGCTGAGATGCTGATCCAACATATTTGAGGCCATGATGGTGACTTGATTTATTTAGTATTAGTGGTTGGTGGAATGATGACAGCGTTGGCAAAAAAAAAAAAAAAAAATTCTTCGCTCATGGAGAGAGGAGAATGCAACAGCGACGACTTGGTCACTTCCGAATTTCTAGGTAAATGAGAGGAAGCTTTATTATCATAATTTAAGAATACTTAAAAGACTCATTAAATTTTCAAAAATGATAGACCATCCAGATCAAGAGCAACGAATAAAATGATCCGCTTAAAATTTATCACCGCAAGTAATATTTTAAGACTCCCAAACCAATGTACGTATATCGCCATGTTAGTATTCAAAGGCACCCATGGACGACCACCTTGTCGCTTTCGTGGTTTTCAATTCACGAATTTTTAACCAGCCGACAATTATGACTGGCAATTTCTTTTTTTATTTTTCTTTTGATAATCTTTGGCATGCATTGTGCGGGTGAAGAAAAATAGCTATTGGGATTAATATCCGAGCCCATTTAAATATATAGAATATAACGTTCTGCCTGATAGTAGACGTTATGCTACTTTTTTCAATCGGTGGCGCTGATGACATGTTAGATAGAAAGGGAGCGGTTATTGATTGCGATCGGCACCTACCAGCGTTGATACTCAAGGTCATTTTAAATTAAAAAAAAATACCATAGTGTTCCTCGACATGTATACAGGCTTTGAAGGGCCTATCTATGATGTCTCATAGCTTCCCCTTTCTTTCTGAGCATCAAGAGATCTTATATTGTGATACAACATTATAATCCAGCTCTAATGCTCACAGTTGAGAAGCCGTATATATTAGTTATGATCAGGGATCATCTTACCTCACAGCTTCCCTTTCTTTTTGCGGTTTGAGAGATCGATCCATCCTCCTCCTTTGATAGCCTCGACGAAATGGCAATGGTCCTAAATGCCTTTGTGGGAAGATATGTTAACAAACTTTCAGAATTTCTAGAGGGAGAGATGTCCATGATGCTGGGCGTGGAGGATGAGCTCAGAAGGCTTCAGAGGAGAATGGAGAAATAAGTGTCCGTCTTGAATCGGCAGAGCGGAAGGACTTTCAGAGGGAGACATCCGTATTTGGGTGAGGGAGTTCAAGATGTCATGTATGATGCTGACGATATCATTGATCTTTGTGAGATCGAGGGCAGAAAATTATTGGAAGGTCATCCGTCCATGGTACGTCATCCTTCATCTTTATTTTCCTGCTTCAGCTGCATCAAGTTCCGACATGAAATTGGTAGCAAAATTAGAAAACTCAATAACAGGCTAAAACAGATTGCAGAAGATGAATCAATATTACCTAAACTGGAACACTCTATGCAAGATGTTCATGAGAGTAGAATAAATCATCGTCAGACTTTTCCTAATGAGGTTAAGTCTGATATCGTAGGGACACAAATTGAAGAGGCTACTCAGAATATTGTGGAGTCGTTAATTAAAGAAGATAATAAAAGATATCGTGTTTTGGTGATTGATGGAATGGGTGGAATTGGCAAGACCACTCTTGCTTCTAACATATACAAATCAAAGGATCAAAGAGAACTTTCCTATTCGTGCATGGGTATGCGTTTCTAAGGACTTTTCAGAGATAAAGCTTCTCAAAGAGATGATTAGGAACATTGGTGGAAATTATGGGGAGGCTGAAACTAAGGCGGAGCTCATACCCAAACTTTCCTCTATTCTTGTGAAAAGATTCTTTATTATATTAGATGATATGTGGAGTTCGGATGTATGGGAGGATTTGCTTAGATATCCTTTGGAAAGTGCAACAGCTAGTGGTAGGATTATCATCACCACTCGGAACAGAAACGTGGCAATAAATATAAGAGCAGGTATCCACCATGTTAGTAGAATGGATAATAACACTGGGTGGACTTTACTTTGCAAGAAAGTCTTTGGAGATGATGATGCGGAGGAGGAGGAGGAGATCAATAATTTGAGCAAAATCGGGATTGAAATAGTGAAAAAATGTGATGGTCTTCCTCTTGCAATCAAAACTATCGCAGGAGTTTTAAGATCTAAAGAGAGAAGTAGCTTAGAATGGAACAAGGTTCTAAAAAGCGATGCATGGTCAATGAACCAACTTCAAGAAGAACTCTCAGGTGCTCTATTTTTAAGTTATCAAGATTTACCTTCGGATCTAAAACAGTGTTTTCTTTATTGCTCATTATATCCTGAGGACTCTGTAATGCATCAGATGGATCTTATACGTTACTGGGTGGCTGAAGGTTTTGTAAAAGGAGCACAAGGAGATACACTTATGGAAGATTTAGCAGAGGAATACTATACAGAGTTAATTAGAAGGAATCTTTTACAAGTGGCATATGAGAATGAGGGCAGTTTGTGCAGAATGCATGATGTGCTACGTTCCCTTGCTATCTTTTTGATAGGGGATGAGAGTACTTTCTGTAGCAATGATCAATCACCTAACATAAATCCCTTGGTTAAACTTCGTCGCTTGTCGATGGTAAACATGAAGGAGAGACTCCCAAATGTGATAAAACAGCAAACCTGTTTGAGAACTCTAATGCTTGAAAGGAGTCCTGGGATAACGATGATTGAGAATGAACTTAATGAGAATCTGCGTTTTCTACGAAGCATAACCATAAATGACACAGGACTTGAGAGTGTTCCAGGCTGTCTAGGAAATCTATTACACCTCAGGTATCTAGATCTTGATCGGACAAAATTAGAGAGCTGCCAGAATCCATTGGGTGCCTTGTAAATCTGCAGATATTAAACCTGTCAGGTTGTCAATTATTGCATAAACTTCCTAAGACCATTACAAAACTATGCAATCTAAGATGCCTTCGGTTAGAAGACACTCCACTGACTCATGTACCCAAAGGAATAGGCAAACTGAAACATCTTAACCATCTCCAAGGATTTGTGGTTGGCCATAATGACACAGGTGCACCAGACGAGGAGGGGTGCGATCTGGATGAGCTACGATCTTTGCCCCAACTGAGATTCTTGTGGATAGAAAGGTTGGAGATGGCACAAGCAGAAGGAGCTTCGACTCTTGCAAATTGTCACTTTTTGAGGACATTGATTTTATGGTGTAAAATAGAAGTTATCCGGTATATTCAAGATGAAGAAATCCAGAGAATTAACGAGACATGTGAAGGGCTCTCTCCGCCCTCCACCCTACAGACGCTTCGGATATTTTACTTTTATGGTACTGGATTTCCTGGATGGATGATGTCACCTTCATTGGATGCCTCTTTTCCTAACCTGACAGAAATAGTGCTCTTCATTGTACATCATGCCCACAACTTCCACCACTGGGCTTATTGCGCCAGCTGAAATTCCTTAGCATTCAAGGTGCAAATGCAATCACAACCATCGGACCTGAATTTCTTGGCCCCCGTGCATCATCGGCACCGACAGCATTTCCCAAGCTTCAAGTGCTAACGTTTGCATACATGGAAACTGGGAAGAGTGGTCCTTTGCGGAGGGGGTTAGCGAAGAAAGAAGAGAAGCCCCTAAGTTGCTGTCCTGTCTCAGATCCTTGAGTCTTGTCTTTTGTCCCAAGCTGAGAGCTCTTCCAGAAAACCTGCGGCACGCCACCAGTTTACAACAATTGAACATAGCATATGCCGACAAGCTCACAGAAATCAACGACCTCCCCTCTCTAACAGAAGAGCTCTCAATTACGAAAACTCCAATGTTGGAAAGGGTATCCAACCTTCCCTCATTGAAATATTTGCATATAAGAGATTGCCCGAGGTTGCAGCATGTGGAGAATCTCGATAAGTTGCAATGCTTGACACTAGAAATCTTAGAGGAGTCTACCACTATTGATGATGGACGGACACCACGCCTCCCGGAGTGGTTATTGGGGCTACTCGGGCAGCATCAAAATGCTCAAGCTTCTCTCCAGAATTTAAGAAAATTTCACTTGAAATGCAGCTTACCGCTCCTTAAGACCTTTCTCAAGGATGGCCCCAATTGGCCCATTATTGAGTGGATCCCTGAGGTCATGATCAAAAATTATATAGCGATCAAGCGCAGAAATTTTTGGTCTACCTCTCCCTCATATATTCGGTATACGAAGGCCCCTCCTACCTTTGAAACCCACATTGAGGAATGAGAAGAATCAGACTAAAAGAGTGGATCTGCCATCACTTCTACTTTAGCGAGGTAATTTCTCCTTCCATTGCATATTTGTTTCCATTTTTAATCTCTCCAGCACCTTTAAATTGGTTGGTATGTTGCTTATTATATGATAATCTCCTCTTTCCCCAGATACCACTGCCCGGGACCAACATGCTCAGCATTTGGCCTTTCTTCTCCTTAAATGGTGCTTTTGTTTGGTTTGAATTTGTATTGAGTTTATTCTCTCTCATGTAATTTCTGTTTCCAGGAGTTTTGATATATTTTTAATTTTGTTTCCCTTCCCTTTTTTTTAATGATATTATCATTTGCTTGTGTGTAGCTCTCAGAAGAATTTATATTCAATAAATTGTCATATCTCTAACTCTCTCCATCGCTGATACTTGTTTCCCCTCAATCTTCAAGACCAACTTGATTTTTTCTTTTGTTTTTTGGAGAAAATAGAGAAGCCAAAAACTAGATCAACTTGAATTAATGTAAGAACTTGAATTACTGTAAGGTTGATATGGGTATTCTAACAAGGAGAGCTATTTTAATTCATGGCCTACTGGAATTCTAGATCAACTTGAATTCCAATTTAATTCCATGGCATATAGGAATCAAAATATCATACAAAATGGCATCACTTCTCCATGGATTCCTGACACTTACACATGAGGTGTCATAATATTGATTTTACGAATCTGATCTTTCGGTAGGCTATCAGCTTTTATCACACCTCATATGTTAGCTTCAGAAAATTATAGAGAAGTGATGCCATGATGCCGTAGATGGTATACAAAAATATTTTAGAAGCAAACGCTTAAGGATAAGTACATAAACTTTTGCGTACATGCTTGTCCCTGATCGTGTGGAACTAGATAAACAATCAAAATCTTGAAGAAGATTTGCAAATGAGCTGACATTGTGCATAGTTATGATGACCTTAATTATTTAGAATTCATGTAGAAAATTCTTGCTCAAAAGAGGACTCCTATTCTACTTGGCCTTTTAGAATTCTCGTATTAAAATGATCTAAACATTGTACCTTTGATATCCTTAGACAAAAAATTTATAATGAAAAGCATATTGGTCTATCATGAGATATTTATTCATGAAATAAAAAAAAGCCTTGTAGTGGCTTCTCTTGAGGGCAATGGTGCTGTGCATCGAAACTTTATTAAAAGTAGAAAAGGAGTCAAAGCGAGAGTAAGAGGAGGGTAACAAAGAAGGCGAACAATTTCGGGTTCTCCCACTCAAGAAAAATCATCCATGCAATTTTCATGTATTCGTGATTCAAAGACAGTCAAAGGGAGTTTTTGAGTAAACTAATATCTCTAGCCTGAGACATTTTCGGATGCCCTGACCTCTCTCCAGCGACTAGCCGATGAGCAGCTAAGGTGTCTAACCTCTGTACTTCATCCCTAGAGCCCTTGATTTGGGAGTTATGAGATCAAGATGTAGGAGTCCTGGTTCCTATGCAAAAATGGTCACGGCCGTCTTTAGAGGTTGGAACATAGAACGAAAGGTGTGGGGACGACCGTAAGGTTCCAGTGGCGCCTTTCTTTGACCAGGGTGAATAATCTAGCATTGGGGCACAAGCCTACTAGCCTTGAGTGATCCCATTCCCCTATGGTTATCGGTTCTCAGAGGCTTTGGACTAGCCTCTTCAACGAGTCTTCAATCTACCTTTCCAATGAATTGAATGCTTCAATAATAATAATAATAATAACAACAACAACAACAACAATAATAATATAAAAAAATTAGTGCAATCTTATATGATCTTAAAAACTTGAGTGCAAATTAATTAACAGTAAGTGAACTTTAGTTATAACTCTTTAAACAATTCTTTTCCATCCAAGTGGGACGATGGATGGAGACATTATAATTTCCTCCAAGATTAACCACTTGAATTGTGGGTCAAGATTCCTATGTTGATGACATGTTAATTGTGGGTCAAGATTCCTCCAAGATTAACCACTTGAAGATGGAGTTGGGTAAGTCTTTTGCCATTAAAGATTTGGGACCTGCAAAAAAAATTCTTGGAATGAAAATTATTCATGATCGCAAACAGAGGCTGATTTGGTTATCTCAAGAAAATTATGTCAAGAAGGTACTTGAAAGGTTCATCATAGACAGTACAAAGCCCGTTGGATGTCCACTTGCTGCACACTTCAAGCTTAGCTCAAAGCAATGTTCTTCTAATAAAGAAGATGCGAGAGAGAGATGATGAAAATTTCTTATTCTTCAACTGTTGGTTCATTGATGTACATTCTGGTTTGTACTAGGTCAGACATAGCACATGCCGTTGGAGTTGTCAATCGATTTCTTTCTAATCCAATAAAGAAACATTGGGCAGTGATTAAGTGGATTCTAAGATATCTTAGAGGGACTTCCAGTGTATGTTTATGCCATGGAAAGGGCAAACCAATACTTGATGGGTTCACGGATGCTGACATGGCGGGTGACATTGATTCTAGGAAGTCCACTTTAGGTTATTTGATGACTTTTGCAGGGGGAGCTATTTCATGGCAATCTAAATTACTAAAATGAAGTTATTTCGTGGCAATCTAAATTACTAAAATGTGTTGCTTTATCAACTACAGAGGCTGAACTCATTACCATTACGGAAGCATGCAAGGAGATACTTTGGTTAAAACAATTCTTACAAGAATTAGGTTTGAAGCAAGGGAAGTATGTTCTCTTTTGTAATAGTCAAAGTACCATTCGCTTGAGCAAGAATGCTACTTTTCATTCAAGGTCAAAACATACTGATATTAGATACCATTGGATTCATGATGTGTTGAATTCAAAGGCATTGCAACTTGAGAAGATTCACACTGATGATAATAGTTCAGACATGATGACTAAAGTCTTATCTAAAGACAAGCATGAGAAGTGTAGAGCTTTGGCAGGAATAATTGATTTCTCATCATAAGTCGGAAGGGGGAGAATTGTTGGGCAACCCTCCTTATGCATTTAATTATGCTTGGAAGTTGTGAAATGTGTTGTCTTCAAATTTGTTGGAAAAACACTTGGTTATTTAGTGTTTGCTTGGGTAATCAAAGTTTCTTTGACTACTTGTTTCAAGGCAAACTTGTGGAAAGTTGGTGCATTGGAAGTTGGTTGGTGCTTCATTGGAAGCTAATTTTTTAGGATTTCAAAAGGCTGAATTGAAATAGTGTGCTGAAATTTATAGTTGCTTGAAGAGCTGATGACAACTACTCTCTTTTGACTAGCAACCTTTTAATTTCTATTATTTTGGAGCTTTTGTGCAGCTTCTTCACTTGTCAAAAGCTTCATTTTTGCCTACGAATCCCTTGTCAATTTGTGAGATACATGTGTCTTTTGTAAACACCTACAAAATTAGTTAAATTGGACATCGGTCCCATGGACGTATGTTAATTGAGGGAACCATGTAAAAATCTTTTGTGTTCTTGATTTTGCTTATTGTTCTCTTCATTAATCTAGGCTTATGGGGAACCATTTTTTCCAACACCACTTATATATTCAGTATACCAAGGCCCCTCCCACCTTTGAAACCAACATTGGGGAATGAGAAGAATTAGACTAAAAGCATGGATCTGCCATCACTTCTTCTTTGGCGAGGTAATTTCTCCTTCCATTGCATATTTGTTTCCATCTTTAATCTCTCTGGAACCTTTAAATTGGTTGGTATGTTGCTTATTATATGATAATCTTCTCTTTTCCCTAGGTACCACTGCTTGCTTTCTTTTTTTTCAGGAATAGAGCACTAACGTGCTTAGCATTTTGCCTTTTTCCCCTAGGCTTTGTTTGGATCTTTGGACGGAAAGGAAGGAAAGAGTAAAAAAAGGAAAGGGATGGAAGGGTAAGGAAGAGGAAGGAAGGATTGTTCTTTTTATCTTATTTGGAAAAGATGGAAGAGAAAAGAAAGTTAATATCAATTATCTTGTTTAGATAGAAGGAAGAAAAAAGAAGAGAAAGAGAGACATGACAATTGTATCCCTTCAAAATTAAATGAACCATAGGAATGAAAGAATGAAGAGTAAGAAATGAAGGGATATTTTGATATTTAAAAAATAACTTAAACGTTTTCTCCTACCTCATGTTACCCCTTGATTTGGGAGTTAATAAATTTACCCTCATTGAGGAAGAAAGAAGAGGAACAAGTTACTCTCATTCTCTTTCCCTCTTTCTTTCACCTTCCTCCAAACAAAATAATTTATGATTTTTTTATTCATTTCTTTTTCATCCCCTCCATTCCCTTCAATCCAAACAGGTCCCTAAA
Organism: Calamus simplicifolius; assembly: GCA_900491605.1. Taxonomy (NCBI): domain Eukaryota; kingdom Viridiplantae; phylum Streptophyta; class Magnoliopsida; order Arecales; family Arecaceae; genus Calamus; species Calamus simplicifolius. The sequence goes on along the minus strand of UESW01005032.1, from coordinate 355,611 downwards.
TGGTTCTTTTGTTTGATTTGAAATTTTGCATTGAATTAATTTATTGTCCCTCATATAATTGTTGTTTCCAGGTGTTTTGATATATTTGATATTTTGACATCACATCTATCTATTATATCAGCCCACCCAAAACAATGCAAATGCAAAATATGTGGATTATTATGCCAAGGACGGAAAGAGCATGTTTAGAAATGCTCGCAATAACAGCTCAACATGCTAGCATTGCCTGATAACCAATGATAATGCTCATGGCAATATGCTTAAATTTTATTGAAATGGAACCCTGTAGAACCTTCTTCAATTTTTTTTCCTGAAACTCTTTCCTGCAAGTCTTGAGGGTATGCTAAGCACCGTAGAACTACATTTTCTTCTTGTTAGTTAAAATAGCCCCATTTCTTTATACCTGTAATAATGAAGTTTGTGGACATGCCATTTTTTATCCACTTCGATTAGTAGAAATCCAAATATCTTATCACTGATTCTTTTGTAAATGACCTAAATTTAACCCATGAAATGACACTAATGTGCAAAATAACATTTCCACATATGAATTGAAATGTGTATACCACAAACTGAACCTGAAATACAATGATTTATTCACACTCAAGCATTGAAGAATCAATATCAATAAATGGACTTTCTCTAATAATGCAAATCTCGTAGCATGTCATATAAAATTATTTTGAATTCACATAATATTTCTTACCAACAATATCGATCGGAAGGCCAGCGATGACAAAAAGATCGATCGAAATGAAGGGTCGGGACGAAACCGGCCGAGATGGGGGGCTGGGGCCGAGGGCCAAAGGCCGGCTAGGGGGCCAAGGAAGTGGGAGGGGCCAAGGGGCCAAGGTACCAAGGAGTCGGAGGCTAGGGGAGGGGAGCCGGGGATGCGGGGGGTGGGGCACCGAGGCAGCTGGGGGCCAACGGGGGCCAAGGTGACACTCATGACGATGGGAGATAGGGGCCAGCCGGAGGCCAAGGGCGGGGGCTGAGGCTAGGGGGCAAGGGCGGGGGCCAGGGGCCAAGGGCCAAGGCCTGGAAGGGGAGCCGGGGGGGAGCCGAGGGAGAAGAGGGATCCGGGGTGAGGAGTGGGGCCAGGGTGGCTAGGGACTAGGAGGGAAGCCGGGGTCTGACGGGGTGTCGGGCGGGCTAAGGGTTGACGGGGGACGGAGGGGGGGGGGGGAGCAGCAGGGGGGACCGGGTGGGGGAGAAGGGGGGACCGGGTGGCGGAGAAGAGGGCTGTGCGCCCTAGATTGAGCACGCGGCCCTAGGCGAACTAGAGCATGATCGCTAATAGCCACTACGGATCGCTAATCAGCACGCGCATTGCTAATCAGTGACGCAGGGTAGTGCGTCACTAATTAGAGATGCCCATTCGCATCGCTGGGACAATCACGAGCATTGCTAATTAGCAATGACTTATTCGCGTCATTAACTACCAACGTGGATTTCTCGTGTTGCTAATTAACGACTACTTAGTGACGATATTTGCATCGCTAATTCATTTTTATCGCTAATTTTTTTTGCGTCACTGTTACATCACTATTTAGCGACGATATTTTTTGGCATCGCTAATTGGCATCGCTAAAATCAAATATTTTATCGTGTGACAAAGATGTGCAACATAAGTCAAGTACCAATGATCTTGTAGACTTGAAAGCTATTCCTCCATCTCTAGTGCATGGTGAAAGTATAGAAGATTTGCAGCAACCTCATGATGAAGTCCATGACAACGAGGTTGGTAATGAGGATATAAATAATGTTAATGCGGGAGAGCCGTCAAGTCAAGAAACTCCAACTCTGTCCACTTTGAGAAGGTCAACTAGAGAACGAAAATCTTTCAAAAAGGATTCCACTAATGAATATGTCATGGTTAGTGATCAAGGACGTGAGCCCGAAAGCTATCAACACTACAAGAAAAATTCATTTTAGCAATGCCAAAATGCGTTACTAATGCGTCGCTAAATCGATTTAGCGACGCATTTTGGTCGTCGTTGTAAATTTCATCGCAAACTGCTATACGTTATAGTTTCGTCACTAAATAGCAACGCCTAGCGACGCAATGAAATGCGTCACTATTTTGCGATGAAAAATACATCGTCGCAATTTAGCGATGCATTAGCAACTCGAAATTGCATCACAATTTAGCGACGCAATGCGTCGCAAGGTTGCGACACAAATTGCATCGCAATATTGCGATGCATCTTAATGCATCGCAATATTGCAACGCATCTCAAGGCATCACAATATTGCGACGCATTTCAATGAGTCGCAATATTGCAACGCATCTCAAGGCATCGCAATATTGCGACTCATTGAGATGCGTCGCAATTTAGCGATGCAATATGCATCGCAAATGCATCGTAAATTTATAAATTTATTTTTTAAAAAAATTGCAACGAGAAATTTTTTTTAAAAAATAAAATATTATTCAATTTAGCGACGCAATATGCATCGCAAATTTATGAATTCATTTTTTAAAAAAATTGCAACAATTTTTTTTTAAAAAAATAAAATATTATTTAAAACTCTTAATGCAATTTCATTGCATTCAATTGAAACATTATCGCTAAATATCCAAAAATATTGATCAAAATATTCATCACAAAATTTTTGATAATGCATAACATTTCATTTTATTAATAATGAAAAATTTGGATACACAAAACAGAAAAAAAAATACATCAAGAATCCGCACTATCACGATCACGGGAAGGCTGCGGAGGCTGGAATGAACCCTGCAACATTTGGCGAACCAAATCTTGCATCTGACGCATCTGCTCTCTCATGTCTGCAAGCTCCTGCCAAACCTCCTCCGTAATAGATCATCGAATATCGTCTAAACGATCAGGAGGAATATCGCCAGAATAGTGCGAAGTGGAGCCAAAAAAATATCTAGAAGCTTTAGCGCCTAGACGTAGACCCTACGGTCTCGCGACTGGGCACCAACAGCTTCCAAAAACACATCGACTCTCCTCTGCTGAGAATTCAATGGGTGGCCCCCCATCAGGGGAGTCGACCTGCGATGCCTGGGACTGAAGCTCCTCGACTCATGCCTTTGAATTATAGAATCAACGATAAATGAATCAGTATACGAACCTGAATAAAGGTTAAGAAATTAAACAGTTATAACATAAGTCAAATTTCTTACCGCAACCTTCTGTGATCGTGCATCGACCCAGGTACTGTCCTTCCTGGTATGTGTCGCCCTGAATAAATTGAACTCACCAGGATCTCTGCCCTCTCGCTCAGACTACAAAAGCAGAAGAAATGATATAAATGTAAGTATTTGCAAATGACTAAATTAGTAATTAAATTATTGATGTTTTCTTACCATACGGCGTCTGTGCTCCTGAATGGAAATGGACCCGCAGTGTGGCAGGAGAGACTCGTGCCACGACCGGCCTTCTTGGATCAACGGTTTGTGGTGGCTGATGCGGACCTTCTTTGCCAGGCCTTAGACTGCCACACCTGCTATCAGTCATGTCAAATACCCTCCGGTACATGCACAGGACGATCACCCAATCTCCTCCAACGATGAAGCATGTTGGAGTATCGGCGTGCCGCAAGAACATTCCATGCTACCCTAACGGCATCATGGATGGTTGAGTCTCACGTAAACTTTTTCTGCGTTTAAATAAATAGTTAGTTTAAGAATATATCAAGATTAAGTTATTTTAAATCAATAACAAATTGTATTTAATAAATTTACCTAAAAATCTAAAAAATAAAACTCCCTCATGGCCGCAGATACATGATGTCAATCATAGCCAGAGGGATCAGCATGGATCTAGAATATGGAGCTGATCCAGCTCGATATAGAATGCTGCTCAATAAAGTTGCTGCAAAAAAATCTATATTTATAAGTAAATGCTCGGTAACACATAAACATATATTTATAATTATTATATACTTACTGCCCATCAACATCTAGTCAAAGTACGGTGCGGCCGATGTGGGATGAACTCTCAGATGTCTGTGCCGATCGGCTATGAGACTCGAAGGCTGCAGATCTGAACTCTCCATCTCCAATGCTCATGAAGTGATCTGATGCGGCAGGGCCACGTCCCTGCTCGCTCTGTCTATCGGCGAAAGATTTATCTCGGCCCGACATACTGAAAATACTAAAGAACCATGCAATATAATTACGAATAATGATTGAATATGAAAAAATTTAGCACTTATAAAAATAAATTAAAATTGAATAAACCTCTATATTTAATCAGTGTCATTTGTTTCATCAAATGTTGGTTCAACATCCGATGTCGTATCGGATTGTGATTCTGTGTCATTATCATCGGAAGGAAATCGAACATTTGCATCCTCAATTTTTTAGACATCACCATTTGGACCTCTAACTAATGTTTCAGGAGCCCTTATATTATCCTTAATTGCATGCATTTCCATCTTATCCTCTTGAAATATAGGGCACTCAGGTGATTGACTTGATGAACTCTCGTCTAATATGATTGCCGAACGTGGAAGGATTTTAGAAATAGCCCACCAATCTCGCTTGTCATTGCGCAAACTTGGATATCCGCAGTAAAACACTTGCTGAGCTTAGGATGCAAGGATGAATGGTTCATATTTCTGCAATCTTTGGCAATGGTTGACTTCAACTATATTGTAGTCGTTATGAACCCTTTTACCCACAGGAACTGTCAGATCAAACAAATCACAATGAAACAATACGGTTCGTTTTATAGGCCAACCGGGATATTCAACTTTAACCACCTCTACTAACTTTCCATAATAATCCATCATTTTTGCTCCAACACTTTCTCCTTTGACACACACACCCCAGTTCTGCGTGCCTCTTGAAGATACAGTAGAGGTTGTTACGGCCATTGCGCTAGACATTTAATAAAATATTATCGATTGTGAACCATGGACCGCTTACCTACAAATTAATAAGCTATTCACAACAATTCAAAAAATAGAAGCCATTATTGCAATTGATTGAGTGATACTACTCACATATTCAAAAAACCAGTAAGCGAACTCCGTTTCTAACTTCTGCCCAATGGCAATTTGACTGATGTTGGGAGTCATCTGTCGTTGTCTATCATAAAACATCCTAAAGGGATGATAACAATTAAAACTTCTGTTAGCAATTAAATAGTGAGGTATATTATAATTTAAAGTAGTGAAGTGTATACTTACTCAATGTATGGATCGACTTCTCTACAGTTCATTAGGATGTAATAATGCGCTGCATTATACTCCGCATCGCTCAAATCTCTTGACTTCTGCCTCCCAAATGAATGACCGATACCTTTAAAAACTGATATTCTACCATCATTAGGTTGTCCTTCGTCCACACATACATCGTCGTTACGACCAAGATTTTGGCTCCTCGTGTGGACGTGACTCTCAAAGTAATGAGAGGAAAAAGCTGAAACTTCTTCAACCATGTGTGCATTGCATATAGAACCTTCAACCTTACCTTATTACGCACATTATTTTTTAATTTCTTAAAGTACCTACATGTAAAGGTAAGAAATAGAATAAACCAACTTTCTCAAAGTGAAATAAAATTTTAAATATGAACATGTACAACCGATTATTAAGATATTTACCTCTCGAAAGGATACATCCAGCGATACTGCACGGGACCAGCTATAGTCGCTTCGTATGGCAAGTGAACCGGTAAATGCTTCATTGAGTCAAAAAAACTTGGAGGAAATATTCGCTCCAGCTTGCATAAAATAATTATTTTTTGTCCTCAAGCCTTGCCATGGATGCAGAAGTAATGACTGCGGCAGATAACTCCTTAAAGAACAAGCTGAGCTTCGTCAATGCCTTCCACACATGGTGCGGAAGCAACTTACGAAAAGCTATAGGCAATAACCGCTGCATGAAAACATGGCAGTCATGACTCTTCATGCCAAACAACTTGAGCTTATGCATATCCACACACCTACTGATATTTGAAGCATAACTATCTGAAAATTTTAACCCTCTAACCCAGTTACATAAAACTTCTCGTGAATTTCTGTCAAGAGTGTAATAGGCTTTAGGATAGGTCCCGTCAGCATTCCTCCTCAAATCAGCTCTTCTGCAGTACTGATTAAGTTTTTCTCTTGACTTTGTAGTGTCTTTGGTTTTTCCAGGGATGTTTAACACCGTATTAAATATGTTATCAAAGAAATTTTTCTCAATATGCATAACATCCAAGTTGTGCCGGATGAGATTTGTGCTCCAATATGACAGATCCCAAGAAATACTCTGTTTCTTTTAGTTGTGTTCTTTATATATATTGCCATTGACTCTATTTGCATCAACTTCCCAAGCATACCTCAACCCCAAATGCTCTATAGTATCAAATATATCTGTGCTAGACCTAACCGGTTCGGCAAATTTTATGACTGCTTTGTTCTTCCGGAAGGTGATCAAGTTCCGCCTATAAGGATGATTTGAAGACAAGAACTTTCTATGATTATCAAACCATGACTGCTTACCACTCTTCTGCAATGTGAATGCATCAAAATCATTCATGCAGTAAGGGCACGCCATACGCCCAGCTGTGCTCCAACCAAACAATATTGTATATGCCGAGAAGTCATTGATTATCCACATCAAAGCAGCTCTCATGATAAAATTTTGTTTCATTGAAATGTCATAGGCCATGACTCCAGTTTCCCACAACATTTTCAATTCGGCTACCAACGGTTGCAGGAACACATCAATCTTTTCCTTTGGATTTGATGGTCCTGGAACTAAAACTGTCAAAAACATTGCAGTATCTTTCATGCACTTCCATGAAGGAACGCTATATACAGTCAGTATAACAGGCCAACAAGAATACTGTCGGCCCGCTTGACCAAATGGTTGGAAGCCATCGGTACAAAGACCTAATCTCACATTCCTTATATCGTCGGCGAAATCAGGATGTCATTGAAATGCTTCCAAGCTTTTCAATCTGATGGATGCCGCATTTCATCTTCTTTAGATTCATGTTCGGCATGCCATCTCATATTAGCAGCTGTAACCTCATGTCTGTATAATCTTTGCAGGCATGGAGTAAGAGGAAAGTAATGCATCCTCTTGTAAGGTACACTCTTCCTCCTACTTGTACTAGCTTCCCCTTCATCGTTGGTGTACCTTGATTGCCCATAAATCTTACAACATCATAGGTCTGAGTCTTCACCCCAATATAACATGCAATTGTTCAAGCAACAATCAATCTTATTAACTAGGAGCCCAAGGCCATGCAACAACTTCTTCGTTGAGTAAAAATTATCTGCTAAAACATTATCATTTGGCAAAACTTTCTTCATTAATCCAGCTACAGCATTGAACGCCTTTTCGATAATCTATATTTTCGACAATTGGAAATGACTCTCACAATCAGGATACAATTCTTGATTTGCAGCACGAAGCATATCATAAAATTGTTGTGCATCTGGATTTGGTTCTTCCATAAATGTATTCTGATTGAATTCATTACCCGATGCATTCATCACCATTTCTTCATATCTGTTTAAATTCGCACATGGTTCTCATCAATGGGAATTGAAACTTGTTGGCTTGTAATAGCTGCACCCATTTCCTCTATTTCACCATGATAGTACCAAATATCATACCCAGGAACAAACTCTTTTTACACAAATGCGCCTTTACAGTTTCAACATCCCTGTACGCTTTATTTTGACGCCTATATAAGTTGCAGGGGCACCTAATCCTAGGCTCATCCATCCATTCAGGTTGGCTACATGCAAATCCAATAAATTCTTCCAATCCATTCAAAAAATCTGGATTAAGCAAGCCATCTTTTAATCTTGCATACATCCACGAGCGAGGTCCGCTCATTTTTGAACTTATACAATTTTCTGGTAAACCAATAAAGAAAACCATAATATAAAACAATATTAGTATTAATAATTTTATAACTAAATTAGTTATGTTGCACATCCAAGGTAAATAATAATCATTTAAAAAATTTATAACAATAGATCAATTTTGTTTTTAAAGATTGCAACCAATTGATTAGGCCAGGCCCAGCTAAAGTCCCTGCTTTGCAAGGCCGCACCACGTGGAGTTCGTAAGACTTCACGAGTATGCAAGTGTCCTAAATTAATTTCACCTTCAGTTCATATCTAAAAGGTAAGGCCCTATCCCATTCAAGATTATATTCTGTGATATGGTATTCTGCTATTCATTATCATCGTTTATGTTGAAATTTCAGCAGCATTTCCCACATGTTCTCCTAAATGTGTGGTATATATGCCACACTAGGAGAACATATGAGGAAATACAAACCATAATATCAATAGATGATAATTAAAAGCAGACTAACATATCGCAAAAAATAATCTCAAACTGTCCACTAGGATAATTTGAGAATTTGAAAGACTACGTCTTGCAAATTCTCAAACGGGTCTAAATGTTTCAATGCCACGAGATATAATATTCTTAAGAAAAACAATCGAACTTATGCTTGTGAAAAAGTTCTCTTGACTATTATACTTATTTTGATTGTGGTCTATAGTCACTAACTTATAAAACTGATATTATGTCAAAGATAATAACCTTAATTCAATAGTTATGCATAGTAATATCTAATAATACTATGGTTTCAATATTGGACAGGCTGGACCAAAATTTTTCATAACATATCAACCATGGCACATCTATTAAAGCCATATATAATCTAATTCCCAACATAACATATCCCAATATGAAGGAATTGTAACTTAAATCAAAGCCTAATTCACAACAATTTCATAATGACAATAAGATGGAATAACATATGTCAGATGTTCACCAATAAACTGCCATGCATAGTTTAATAGACTGAGAAATTGAACCATGACTATATAAAAATCACAAATCAATCATGACTGAATTAATTTAAAACATAAGTACTAATTAATCGTAAAGCAATTTCTTTAATTAATTACTATCGATCAGAATCACTAATTAGCAAATACTACAATGATGTTATATTGCAATCATTATTTATTAGAATACCATATTATTATTATATTAAATTATAATATTATGAACTAATATAAGTTATATATTATATATATATTATTAATATGTGGCATAATATAATTATCATAAACATACTTTTTTATGATCACAGTAAATATTATAAGTTAAAGGGATAATAAATTTTATTTTTCATATTTTATAACAGAAAATCCTAATATTGAATTATATCAAAATTTCATGTTAATTTATAATGAGATTATTATACTTATTTTTTATGGGTGACGATGGATATAATATTAAATTTAATATTGTAACATTAACTTATAACAACATTCTTACAATAAGACATACATGAAGAAAACTATTTCGATTTTATTTTAAAATTCCATCAAACACAAAATAGTTCAATATAATGATATCAAATCATTATATTCTAATATTATAATTTCACATAATATAATTTTTTATAAAATATTAATATAATACTATAGTGTATTCTATTTTTATTGTAATATATTATTATATATAATGATATTACTATAGGGGTTTTCTAAATTTAAGTGATATAATAATATGATTGAATAAATTATTAAGATTAAAATATCAAAACAACTTACTAATAATATTTTAATAATATTAATTAAATAATTTAATCAGTAAAATTAGTTATGCAATATATTTTGTAATATTATAAAATAATATTTTATAATAAATTTTTTGTTTTAATTAAAAATAGCCGAACGGTCCCCCCCCCCCCCCCCTTTTTTTTTCTGGGAGGGGGTGGGTAAGAAAACCCCTTTTTTTTATGGTGGCTTGGCCACCGTGGCCGAGACGGGAGGGGGGGGGTGGGGAACCACCCCCCGCTTTTTTTTTTAATGGTGGCTTGGCCACAGTGGCCAGGCCACGACCTTGGCCGGCAACGGGAGGGGGTGGGGAAAAAAGTCTCCCCCCCATTTTTTTTACGGTGGCCTGGCCACCATGGCCGAAGAAGATGGCCACGACCGGCCATGGCCACGTGGCTGTGACCGATAATGGGAGGGGGTGGGGAAAACCGTCCCCCCCCCCTTTTTTTTTAACGGTGGCCTGGCCACCGTGGCCAGGCCACGATCGTGGCTGGAGACGATGGCCGTGGCCGGCAACGGGGGGGGGGGGGAATGGGGGAGATGGGGGGGAGGGGAGAGGGGGTTTACCCGAAAATAGGGGTCATCGGAGAGGTGGTCGGGTGCCGGAGAGCCGCCGAAGTGCCGCCGAAGGTGAGGAAGAGGAGAAAGAGGGAGGGAGACCGGTTGGGGGGGGGGGGTGAGGGGGAGAAATCGTGAGGAAGAAGAAGGGGGGATTTTATTAATTAGGATTAGTGATGCATAATGCATCGTTAATCCATCGCTAATCAGCGATGCACAAATTGCATCGCTAAATTGCCGCCTTAACCGTCTTGGCGGGAATTTAGTGACTCATTAGATATGCATCGCAATTTTGTGATGCAAATTTAATGTGTCGCTAAATATTTTAAAATATTAATTTTATAATATAAATTTTATTAAGTAATTATTATAGTTTATTATATTTAATATTACATAATGACAATTTTATGTACATTGGGCTGGGTTGGTTGGTCCCCGTTGAACGGTGTGCACCGGCGGTGCCACGTTGTGCCCGAATCTAAAACCCTCAAACCATAAAACCCTAAAACCCTAAATTAAAATTAGCGACACATTCAAATGCATTGCTATTTAGCGACGCATTTGACTGCGTTGCTATTTAGCGACTGAAATATGTGTCGCTAACCAGCGACGCATTGAATGTGTCGCTAAACAACAACGCATATTGAATGCATCGCTAAAAATTAATAATTTATAATAATAATATTTTTATTTAGTAATTATTATAGTTTATTATATATAATATTATATAGTGATAATTTTATATATCAAAATATATGAAGAAATTTATGTCGCTCGTTTGACTGGAGCCCCGGGGTGACGTAGCCACGATGTTACATGTCCGCTTCCTTCCCGTGGCTGGCGCTGCTGGCTATAAAGAGACCGCGCTGAAGAAGGTTATAGGAGAACCTCTTCCGCCCGACCAATGGAGACTCCCAAGAAACGCAACTCATCGGAAGCCTTGAACCTAAAAAGCCCATAGTTGTACATTGGGCTGGGTTGGTTGGTCCGCCCCGTTGAACGGTGTGCACCGGCGGTGCCACATTGTGCCCGAATCTAAAACCCTCAAACCATAAAACCCTAAAATCCTAAATTGAAATTAGCGATGCATTCAAATGCATTGCTATTTAGCGACGCATTTGACTGTGTCACTGTTTAGCGACTGAAATATGCGTCGCTAACCAGCGACGCATTGAATGCGTCGCTAAACAGCAACACATGTTGAATGCGTCGCTAAAAATTAATAATTTATAATAATATATTTTTATTTAGTAATTATTATAGTTTATTATATATAATATTATATAGTGATAATTTTATATATCGAAATATATGAAGAAATTTATGTCGCTCGTTTGACTGGAGCCCCGGGGTGACGTACGGCCGCGATGTTACATGTCCACTTCCTTCCCGTGGCCAGTGCTGCTGGCTATAAAGAGACCACGCTGAAGAAGGTCATAGGAGAACCTCTTCCGTCCCAACCGATAAAGACTCCCAAGAAACACAACTCATCGGAAGCCTTGAACCTAAAAAGCCCGTAGTTGTACATTGGGCTGGGTTGGTTGGTCCGCCCCGTTGAACGGTATGCACCAGCGGTGCCACGTTGTGCTCGAATCTAAAACCCTCAAACCATAAAAACCCTAGAACCCTAAATCAAAATTAGCGACGTAATCAAATGCGTCGTTGTTTAGCAACCCACACAATGTTGTTGTTTAGCAACACATTGCAAATTTGCGTCGCTAAACAGCAACCCACACAATGCGTCGCTATATAGCGACTCATTTGAATGCGTCGTTGTTTAGCGACGCATTTAATGAGTCGCTATATAGCGATGCAATCAAAATGCATCGCTATATAGCGACGCATTCGAAATGTATCGCTAAAAATTAATAATTTATAATATATTATTTTTATTTAGTAATTATTATAGTTTATTATATATAATATTATATAGTGATAATTTTATATATCAAATATATGAAGAAATTTATGTCGCTTGTTTGACTGGAGCCCCGGGGTGACGTACAGCCACGATATACATGTTCGCTTCCTTCCCGTGGCCGGCGGTGCTGGCTATAAAAAGACCGCGCTGAAGAAGGTCATAGGAGAACCTCTTCCTCCTCGACCGATGGAGACTCCCAAGAAATGCAACTCATCGGAAGCCTTGAACCTGGGTATGATCTCTTTCCCATCGGAAGCCTCTTCATCCGCGTCATTGTTTAGCGACGCAAATTTGCTTTCTACCATGATTCTTATTAGCAAAATCTCCATTAGAAGCTAAATCAGCAGCTTCTCTTTCAGGAGCGTCGTCGAATCCAGCATGATATAGTTGTTGGGATGTCATTTTTCCTTTACTGATTCCTTTACTGATTGGCGATATATAGCACAAACAGCTTCCATGCAGAGCTTGAAATCCTTTTGAATTGAAGATAGCATATCTTCCTATAGTGCTGTTGGGATGTCATTTTCCTTGTATTGATTCCTTAACTGATTGGCAATATATAGCACAAACAGCTTCCAAGCATAGCTTGAAATCCTTTTGAATTGAAGATATCATATCTTCCTAACTGTCCCAGTTCATAGTTTCCTTTCTACAATGATTCTTATTAGTAAAATCTCCATTAGAAGCTAAATCAGCAGCTTCTCTTTCAAAAGCGTCGTCGAATCTAGCTTCATATAGTGCTGTTGGGATGTCATTTTCCGTTTACTGATTCCTTGACTGATTGGCAATATATAGCACAAACAAACAGCTTCCATGCAGAGCTTGAAATCCAAATCCCTGAATCATAGAACCCTAAAACCCTATTTAGCGACACATGCTTATTAGTTGCTAATGCATCGCTGTTTAGCGACGCATCGTTATGCGTCGCTATTCAGCGATGCATCATTGGGTCGCTACACAGCGACGCATGAAGATGCGTCGCTGTTTAGCGACGCATAATCATGCGTCGCTGTGTAGCGACGCATCGTCCTGCATCGCTGTTTAGTGACGCATAATCATACATCGCTGTTTAGCAACGCATAATCATGTGTCGCTGTTTAGCGATGCAAATTTGCGTCGCTAAACAGCGACGCATGATTATGCGTCGCTAAACAACGACATATGATTATACGTTGCTATATGAGTCGCTATTTTGCGATGAATATTTTTAAAATTTCTAAATCCATCGCTAATTAGCAACTGATTTAATGAGTCACTAAATTGCGTCGCAGATTTTATGTGTTGCAATTGCATCGCAATTTTATCGTTATGTTGCGACGAAAATTTGCGTCGCTAAATGGCATCGCTATTTCATGAATTTCTTGTAGTGCAAGAAGCCATTGAAGATGCAAACAAGGATGCTTGACTAAAGGCAAATGCAAGAAGAAATGACATCTTTGCTTGATAACAAGATTTATGAGTTAGTGAAGCTACTAAATGAAAAGAAAATATTGAAGAATAAATAGGTCTTTTGGCTAAAAAATGGTGACAAAGTCTCAAGGTACAAGGCATGGCTAGTTGTTAAAGGTTTTGGACAGAAAAAGGGTATTGATTTTGATGAAATTTTCTTACACATTGTGAAGATGCCATCTATTCATTTTGTACTTGGAATGGCTGCAAGTATGAATCTAGAAGTTGAGCAACTTGATGTGAAAACAGCATTTCTTCAAGGTAATTTGGAAGAAGAATTATACATGGAGCAACCGGAAGGTTTTAAGGTGAAGGGTAAGGAGAATTTAGTATGTAAATTGAAGAAAAGTTTTTATGGTTTGAAGCAAGCTTCAAGGCAAAAGTACAAGAAGTTTGATTCTTTTATGGTGAAGCATGGTTACTCAAGGACAAGTTCAGACCATTATGTATTTGTGAAAAAGTTTCTGGGATGAAAACTTCATTGTTCTCTTACTCTATGTTGATGACATATTATTGTGGGTCAAGATTCCTCCAAGATTGACCACTTGAAGATGGAGTTGGGTAAGTCTTTTGCCATAAAAGATTTGGGACCTGCAAAATAAATTCTTGGAATGAAAATTATTCGTGATCACAAACAGAGGATGATTTGGTTATCTTAAGAAAATTATGTCAAGAAGGTGCTTGAAAGGTTCAACATGGACAGTACAAAGCCCGTTGGATGTCTACTTGCTGCACACTTCAAGCTTAGCTCAAAGCAATGTTTTTCTAATGAAGAAGATGTGAGAGAGATGATGAATATTCCTTATTCTTCAGCTATTGGTTCATTGATGTACATTATGGTTTGTATCAAGTCAGACATAGCACATGTTGTTGGAGTTATCAGTCGATTTCTTTCTAATCCCAGAAAGAAACATTGGGCAGCGATTAAGTGGATTCTAAGATATCTCAGAGGGACTTCCATGTATGTTTATGCTATGAAAAAGGCAAACCAATACTTGATGGGTTCACGGATGCTGACATGGCGGGTGACATTGATTCTAGGAAGTCCACTTTAGGTTATTTGATGACTTTTGCATGGGGAGCTATTTGTGGCAATCTAAATTACTAAATGTGTTGCTTTATCAACTACAAAGGCTGAACTCATTGCCATTACGGAAGCATGCAAGGAGATACTTTGGTTAAAACAATTCTTACAAGAATTAGGTTTGAAGCAAGGGAAGTATGTTCTCTTTTGTAATAGTCAAAGTGCCATTTACTTGAGCAAGAATGCTACTTTCCATTCAAGGTCAAAACATACTGATATTAGATACCATTGGATTCATGATGTGTTGAATTCAAAGGCATTGCAACTTGAGAAGATTCACACTGATGATAATAGTTCATACATGATGACTAAAGTCTTATCTAAAGACAAGCATGAGAAGTGTAGAGCTTTGGCAGGAATAATTGATTTCTCATCATAAGTCGGAAGGGGGAGAATTGTTGGGCAACCCTCCTTATGCATTTAATTATGCTTGGAAGTTGTGAAATGTGTTGTCTTCAAATTTGTTGGAAAAACACTTGGTTATTTAGTGTTTGCTTGGGTAATCAAAGTTTCTTTGACTACTTGTTTCAAGGCAAACTTATGGAAAGTTGGTACTTCATTGGAAGTTGGTTGGTGCTTCGTTGGAAGCTGATTTTTTGGGATTTCAAAAGGCTGAATTGAAGTAGTATGCTGGAATTTATAGTTGCTTGAAGAGTTGATGACAACTACTCTCTTTTGACTAGCAACCTTTCAGTTTCTATTATTTTGGAGCTTTTGTGCAGCTTCTTTTTCACTTGTCAAAAGCTTCATTTCTGCCTATGAATCCCTTGTCAATTTGTGAGATATATGTGTTTCTTGTAAACACCTACAAAATTAGTGAGATTGGACATCGGTCCCATGGACGTACCTTAATTGAGGGAACCACGTAAAAAATCTTTTGTGTTCTTGCTTTTGCTTATTGTTCTCTTTATTAATCTAGACTTGTGGGGAACCATTTTTTCCAACACCACTTATATATTCAGTATACCAAGGCCCCTCCCACCTTCAAAACCAACATTGTGGAATGAGAAGAATCAGACTAAAAGCATGGATCTGCCATCACGAGGTAATTTCTCCTTCCATTGCATATTTGTTTCCATCTTTAATCTCTCTTGCACCTTTAAATTGGTTGGTATGTTACTTAATTATTATATGATAATCTTCTCTTTTCCCCAAGTACCATTGCTCGCTTTCTTTTTTTTTTGTTCAGTAATAGAGCACCAACATGCTCAGCATTTTGCCTTTTTCTCTTAGGCTTTGTTTGGATCTTTGAATGGTAAGGAAGGGAAGAGTAAAAAGAAGGAAAGGGATGGAAGGATAAGGAAGGGGAAGGAAGGATTGTTCTTTTTATCTTATTTGGAAAAGATGGAAGGAAAAAGAAAGTTAATATCGATTATCTTGTTTGGATAGAAGGAAGAAAAAAAAAGAGAAAGAGTTACATGACAATTGTATCCCTCACTACAAGAAAATACTGAAATAGCGATGCAAATTTAGCGACGCAATGATGCGTCGCTAAATTGCGACCACTTTGCGATGCCTCCGTGACAACAAAACATTGCGACGCAATTAGCGACGCATTAGCGACTCAATAAACCAGAAAAAAAAAAATAATTTTTTTATTTAGCGACACAAATAATGCATCGCAATATTTTTAAATTAATTTTTTTAAAATATAAATATGGAAAAAAATATTGCGACGCAACTCAGTGCGTCGCAATGTTTTTAAAAAATTAATTATGTTAAATAGAAACACATTAGCGACGCAATAAACCAGAAAATTAGAAAAATTATTTTTAATTTAGCGACGCACCAATTGCGTCACAAATAATTTAAATAAAATTAATTTTTATAAAATATAAATATGAAAAAAAATTGCGACGCAACTCATTGCGTCGTAATATTTTTAAAAAATTAAATATGTTAAATAGCGACGCATTAGCGATGCAATAACCAGAAAATTAAAAAAATTATTTTAATTTAGCGACGCACTAACTGTGTCTTCTCATTTACTTGCTTCTAGTATTTTTCTTTTGTTTGTGGGCTCAAACGACCTGATGTTTGCAGATGGGCAGAATCGGGTTCGAGGCGCAGGAGCAATTTAAGGCTCTAAGGGCGGAGTTGACCGCGAGACGCCAAATGAACCTCGAACTCAGAGGCCAGCTAGCTAAAGCTAATGACCGAATTGCCTCGGCTGTGGAGGAGTACAAAAGATCTGTTCAATTCTCTGAGGAGCAAAAAGCGGCCTGTGCCGATGCATTTCGGTTTGGCGAGGAGGAAACTCGGGCGAAGATCTCTCGGGTGTACCCCGAGTTGGATTTATCTTTTCTGGAGGCCGAGCTATTTGATACTCGTACTCCGGGGATGGAAGAGGCTGAATATGAGGATATTTCGGACATTGATCTTGACACTATTCTAGGCACTAATGAAGCCTCGGCTCTAGAGGGGTGTTCCCAGCCCGGTGCTGAGGAATCCGAAGTCTCTTTGTCGACCGTATTTGAAGAGGGTGGACCCAGTCAACTTCCCCCAAATGTCGCTGATTCGATTCCTGACCCTTGAGGGTTGTTTATGTATTTTTCCTTTTTCAACTTGTAACTTGATTTCAATGAATGAACCTTTTGGCTCCTTTTGTTCGTCTCATTGCTTTGGTTATTACCTTTCTCGAACGACTTTTTTGCTGGGAGTTCCTTCGATAGAAACGAATTGTAAATGAAATGTGCTTTAAGGTCGAATAGCCCTTGGAGGTTTCGAATCAAAGATTCTACTCAATCGAAGCCAGATTAACTAGTTTTGCTAATGCATAAAATTGTTCAGTTTTATTGCAGAACGTAAATCCGACTTTGCCTCGGTTGGGCCCGAGGTTAGGTGCGCGCGAGCTTACTCTGTTTTGCTGAGGCACGAAATGGTGCGGCGTGAAATGACCAAAAACGGTGTAAATACCTCAGCTGGGACCAAGGCTAGATAGTTCGGTTTGTCGAAGCAAAAAGTTGATTTGTTTTTTGCCGAGGTATATGGAACGGCTTTGCGATTTGCCGAAGGAGGCATCGTTCTTTCCTAAGGCATTTATCTCGTTGGCCTTTTCCAATGCGGGTCACTTTAACATACATGGTAAGCCCTCAATTGCCATTGGACGACGTCGTTTTCGAAAGAGGATTTCTCAGGCCTGCCCATATCTCAAGGACCAGCAGTTGGTTCCCTTCATTTAAGGTTCTCGATTCGAGATTAGAGGGAAACCTTTTTCCTTGCATCATGGCTTGGGAGGCGCATTCGATGTGCCTTGGAAAGCACCTTTTTCTTTTGATTTACCACATGGTAGTGCGGCCAGGGCATTTCAAATTTGGGGCTCTCTTCTTTAATGGTTGCTCTGGTTTGCTTGCCTATAAAATGGGCAGGGAGCGGACTGTATCAGGCCATCTCCCAAGGTCTTTTCCTTCTACATGCTATAGAGGCTTTCATGGCGCCCGTTTCAGTGAGTTTGAGAGCGGAGAGATCGAGCTTCCCTTTCAAAAGCTGGTTCGTCCTAAATAGCTGGGGTGATGGAGAAGCTGCTGAAGAGCAAGTAGTCCTCAAGGGAGGAATCTTGGAGGTCATATGGAGAGCGCACGGGATGCCCACAGAGGTCATATTGGGAGCGCACCTACGCGCTTCCTGTGTGTCCTTTGTCACTTGCCATAGGGACACAGGAAATGCAAAGCATACATACTCCCCATGGTAGACATGGAACTCACCTCCTTCCTCAGTTTGGATCTCTCAGTTCATCCGTCTGAGGAACCTTTTTCCATGTGAGGAAAGAGGAGAGTGGTGTTGGTCTGTTGGTCCCTTGCCTGTGTTGTTGGGTAGTGGCTAGCAGCCCAGCATCCCACTCGAGGAGGAGGCATCATTGGCATAAGCATCCATAGGTCTTTGACCTGGTTAGGATCCCTCAATGTGTTCGTCCGAGGGATCCGTGGATGGCCTACTTTGTTCTTTGGGATAAACCAGTGGCTCAACAGAGCTGTCTGGTTTTTTCGATTTTTGGGTCGGATGCAGAAACATCGTTATCGACCGAAGTTGCTCAGCCGAGCTTTTATTCATCTTTATTTCCTATGCTATGGTGCACTTGTAATGCCTCTCAGGAGGTTGTAATCTTTTATCAATAAAGAAATCTTTTTAATCTTCTTCCTTCAAGTATTTATTTCTTTTTCCAATATGGTTGTGATGGGAGTTTTCTTACTCGCCTCATGCTTTCTAGATTGTAGCATAGTTTACTAATTCAGCAGCGCTTTTGCTACGATATTTAGTCCTCTAAAGAGGAAGCATTCACCTCTATTTAGGTCAGAGGGAGGCCTAAGCAGCCCTGTGAACTTTTGATGCATACATGATTCTACTCGAGGGAATGAAAGAACTTGTATAATTTTGCCGGTAAGTGGAGGAAGGCTACTTACCTCTGTTGAAGCAAGATAGGATGCCATAGTTGCGTTAGAGTGTTTGAAAAATCACTCGATCAGGCCGAAGCCTTAGAACTATATCGCTCGATTTGGTCAAGGCTTCGGGGTTGTATTTTACTTGGCGTTGCCAAGGAACAGAGACCGTTACTCGGCTTGACCGAGGCTTCAAGATTATATTTTACTTGGCGCTGCCAAGGTACGGAGACCATCACTCGGCTTGGCTGAGGCTTCAAGATTATATTTTACTTGGCGCTGCCAAGGTACGAAGCTCTCTCGGCCTAGCCGAGGTTTGTCAAATATATTTTACTTGGTGCGGCTAAGGTACAGAGATCGCTCGGTCCGACCGAGGATTTAAAATGATTATATTTTACTTGGCGCTGCCAAGGTACGAGACCATCATTCGGCTAGGCCGAGGCTTCAAGATTATATTTTACTTGGCGCTACCAAGGTACGAAGCTCTCTCGGCCCAGCCGAGGTTTGTCAAATATATTTTACTTGGCACGGCCAAGGTACGGAGATAGCTCGGCCTGGCCGAGGATTTAAAAAGATTATATTTTACTTGGTGCTGCCAAGGTACGGAGACCGTAACTCTGCTTGGCCGAGGCTTCAAATTATATTTTACTTGGTGTTGCCAAGGTACGAAGCTCTTTCGGCCCAGCCAAGGTTTGTCAAATATATTTTACTTGGCGCGACCAAGGTATGGAGATCGCTCGGCCCGACCGAGGATTTAAAAAGATTATATTTTACATGGCACTGCCAAGGTATGAAGCTCTCTTGGCCCAACCGAGGTTTATCAAATATATTTTACTTGGCGCGGCCAAGGTACGGAGATCGCTCGGCCTAGCTGAGGATTTAAAAAGATTATATTTTACTTGGCGCTGCCAATGTATGAAGCTCTCTCGGCTCAGCCGAGGTTTGTCAAATATATTTTACTTGGTGCGGCTAAGGTACGGAGATCGCTCAGTCCGACCGAGGATTTAAAAAGATTATATTTTAGTTGGCGCTGCCAAGGTACGAAGCTCTCTTGTCACAGCCGAGGTTTGTTAAATATATTTTACTTGGCATGGCCAAGGTACGGAGATCGCTCGGCCCGGCCGAGGATTTAAAAGGTTATATTTTACTTGGTGCTGCCAAGGTACGGAGACCGTCACTCGGCTTGGCCGAGGCTTCAAGATTATATTTTATTTGGCGCTGCCAAGGTACGAAGCTCTCTCGGCTCAGCTGAGGTTTGTCAAATATATTTTACTTGGCGCGACCAAGGTACGGAGATCACTCGGCCCAGCCGAGGATTTATAAACCTGCTTCTCATTGTAGCTATCAAAGAAGGCAATAAAAATACACATTTTGCAAATCTTTGAAACTTTAACTTAATGGGCAGAGTAAGTTTGGGGAGGGCATACTCTTACTGATGATAGACGTAGAGATTATCCTAGTTCTATGTCCGGGGAATAGATTTTTCATTTAGATCTTGGAGTTTATAGGTGCCGGGCTGACTACTTCCACCACTTGGTAGGGACCTTCCCAATTCGGGGACAATTTTCTTGCTCCAGCGGCTTCGAGACAGATGCCTTTCGAAGCACCAGATCACCGGGGAGGAAGAATTTCCCTCGGACTCTTGTGGAGTGATAGCAGGCTACTCTTTGCTGGAAGGCAGCCATCCGGATTCGAGCTTTCTTCCTGACTTCTACTAAATCAAGATTGGTTCAGAGCTATTCATTATTGGATTCCTCCGAATAACCTTCCATGCGAGGGGAGGAGAGTCCAACTTCCACAGGGATGACAACCTCTATGCCGAAAGCCATCTTAAATGGGTTTGTCCCGTTGGTATCCTCTCAGTGGTTCAGTACGCTCACAACACATGATGAAGTTTCTCGGCCCATCTGCCTCGCGCCTAGTTGAGCTGAGCTTTAATTCCCTACAAGAGAGTTCAGTTGGTTACCTCGGCCTCTCCATTAGCTTGAGGATGTCCGACCAATGTCAGGCGATGGAGAATGCCATGATCCTTGCAGAACTCTCGAAACTTAGGGTTGTCGAACTGCTTCCCGTTGTCGATGATGATAGTGTGGGAAAGGCCGAAGCAGCAAATGATGGATCTCCATACGAAGTCTTTAGCTCGAGCTTCGGTTATTTGGGCAACTGCTTCGGCTTCAACCCACTTAATGAAATAATCAACTGCAACAAATAAAAACTTCCTTAGCCCCGTTGCAACGGGTAAAGGGCCAAGAATATCCATTCCCCATATGGAGAAGGGCCAGAGGGATGATATGGAAGTCAGGTGTGCCGAGGGGAGCCTCTGGACATTTGAGTGCCTCTGGCATGAATCATAAGCTCGAATGAGGTCATCGACATCTTTCTCCATCGTCGGCCAATAATACCCTTGACGCAGCACTTTGTGGCATAGGGCCCGACCACCGAGATGATTGTCGCAGATGCCTTCGTGGACCTCCCGAAGAGTATAATCGGCCTCTGTTGGTCGGAGGCATTTGAGCAGCGGCATGGAGAAGGACTGCTTGTATAGCTGATCGTTAATCAGGGCATAATGGGACGATTGCATTTTCATCTTCCTCATTTCTTTACTATCAGTGGGTAGCAGCCCTTCTTTAAGGTATTTGTGCAGGGGGTCCATCAGGATGGTTCGGTGTCGATCTGCATCACCTGGTCGGCATCGGCAATGCTGGACTTCTCCAGGACCTTCAGGTGGAACCTCCGCTCGAGGTCCATCGAATCCGTAGTCGTCAGGTGGGACAGAAGGTCGGTGCGCGTGTTTTCAGCCCTTGGGATCTGGATAATTTTAAATTCATCAAAACAGGAGGATGAGTCACGCACCTTTTGGAGATACCGAATCATACTCGGCTTTCGAGCCTTGAACTCTCCCTGCACTTGGCCAGCCACCAACTGGGAGTCGGTGTAGGCAATTAGTTTTTTGACTTTAAGCTTGTGGGCAAGGCGGAGTCCGAAGAGCAGGGCCTCATACTTTGCTTCATTGTTTGAGGCCAAGATGGAAAAATGGATGCCGTATTCGAAGGTTGCACCCTCCAGACTGGTGAGGACCAGGCCGGCACTAGAACTGCTCACGCTGGAGGATCCATCATCATGAAGCAACCATGGGGCACTGGGCTTTGGTTGTCTAGGAATATCCGAAACAGAGCCATTTTCGGGTATGGTGCACTCGAGAAGGAAATCTGCTGGGACATGGGCTTTGACGGCTAGGCGAGGCTGGTACTGGATGTCATGTTCACTTAGCTCAACAGCCCATTTGGTCATTCTTCCCGATGCTTTTGGGCGATGAATAATCGCCTTAATGGGTTGGTTGGTCAAGACGGTGACAATGTGCGCTTGGAAATACGGTCGCAGCTTTTGGACCGATGTTATCAGAGGTAGAACCATCTTCTCGACTCAAGTGTACCTTGTTTCAGCATCTTTGAGCAATTTACTGACATAATAAACGGCTTTTGAACTTTGCTCTCCTCTCTGATCAGTACCGAGCCAACGATATTTTCGGAAACCACCATGTATAGGTTCAGTATTTCCCCCGGCTTCGGGCTACTGAGGAGAGGTGGTGAGCTGAGGTATTTCTTAAGGTCTTCCAAAGGACTTCTGGCAATCTTGGGTCCATTGGAAGTTTTTTTCTGACTAAAGCGCTTTGAAGAAAGGAAGCATTTCTCGGCCGATCGAGCAATGAAGCGGCTGAGGGCTGCTATTCTTTCAGTGAGGCGATGTACATCTTTTGGGGATTTGCTTCGATACCTTGCTGAGAGACCATAAAGCCTAGGAATTTTCTGGAGTTGACCCCGAAAGCACATTTGGTGGGGTTGAGCTTCATCTGGTACTTTCGAAGTGTTGCGAAGCTCTCCATGAGGTCCTTGATGCTCTCCATGAGGTCCTTGATGTGCTGGATGCTTCCTTGCTTTTCACCAGCATATCATCAACATACACCTCCATGTTTCGATCGATTTGCTCATTGAAGACTTTGTTAACCAGCCTTTGGTAGTTGTCACCTGCATTTTTCAAACCAAAGGGCATAACTCGGTAGCAATAGATACCTCGGTCGGTGATGAAGGCGGTTTTTCTCGTCTTCAGGTGCCATTTGGATCTGGTTGTAGCCTGAATAGGCATCCATAAAAGTCAGCATTTGATGGCCCGAAGTCAAATCTACAAGCTGGTCAATCCGCGGAAGAGGAAAGCTATCTTTGGGCAGGCCTTGTTGAGGTCAGTGAAGTCGATGCAGATCCTCCATTTGCTATTCGACTTTTTCACCATGACCATATGTGCTAGCCTGTCGGGTAATTAACCTTCCGAATAAATTTGGCTTTGATGAGTTTGTCCACCTCCTCTTCAATGGCTTTTTGGCGCTTGGGGGCGAAGCTCCTTTCTTCTGTTTGACTGGCCGGAATGTCTCATCCATGCTGAGGTGGTGGACCAGGACATCTGGGTTGATCTCAGGCATATTCGAGCGGACCAGGCGAAGACATCGGCATTTTTCTGAAGGAATTCAATCAATTCTCACCGAAGCTTTTCTTCCAGCTATGACCCGACCTTTATAGTTCGGTCGGGCCGAGCTTCGTCAAGTGGCACCTCCTCCAATTCTTCGGCTGGCTCTCCTCATTGCTCAGCAAAGTCTTCCCGAGCATCTAGCCCATCTACTTCGGGTTTCCTGGTGTTGGCCCAGATGGCAACCGAAGAGGGGGGGGTGAATTGGGTTCTTAAAAATTTAATACTTTTTAACCTTAATTGATTAGTTAGCAAGATGTGCAAGTGAGTGTAAATAACTAATAAGCAATGAACAAGCAGTTAATAAAGAGAGATAGAGATAGAGAAAGTTAGGCACGGCAAACACAAGACAATTTTATAGTGGTTCGGCGCAACCAGCACCTATGTCCACTCCCAAGATTCACTTGGGTCCACACTATAATCTCTCTAAATTACAGTCGAGTTGTTTTACAAGTTCACAACTCAAACTTGTTGTTTTACCGAGTGCACAACGAACCCAGCTGGTTTTAACTCGGGCTTACCAGCACAAAACCCTACACATTGTTTTTCTTTGGGCTTACAACTAACCCACACAAGCACTCCGGCTTGCAACGAGGTACACCAACCTCCACTAATTCAATCCACAGATTGAATCAGCAAACAAATAATAAATATAGAGTTTGAATGATAATGTGCTCCCCTTGAGCAGATATACAAATTAAGTACAAAATATTAAAAGGTTAGAAAAGCCTGATTGTATTTGCAGATGGTGGATGCTTGGGCTTTCTTCCTTCTTCTCTTCAACTCCTCTAGAAGTGTTGAATCACGCCTCAGCTAGATTCTTGACCGTTGAAGGCTTTTGGAGTTGAGATGAATCTTTTCCCTCTTTTGAAAATCCGCAGATTTGATCTTTGGAACGCACTTGGATTTTCTTCGGGCTTTTGTGGAAAGATGAGAAGGAGTAGACGAATCTTTCACTTGGATTTCACTCCTTTTGAAACACTCTTCGTTGAGCTAAAAGATTTTTTCAAAATGCTCTGTTTTTCCCTCTTTTCAAATGATATTCTTTTCTTTCTTTTGATTTTCTCTGGGTTATATTGATTTGAAAAGAACTCCTCTATTTATAGAATCTGCAAAAATATATCCGTTAGAGTCAAGGAAAAATAGCCGTTATTTAAAAATCTAACCGTTGGGGCTGATGTGTCATCCGTAAAAATCGCGCCAGATTTGCTGGAGTCGACTCATGCTTTTCCCGAGTCGGCTCGAGCTCATTTTACCAAAAATAGAAATATTAGGGGTCGACTCGATAAAGGTGAAGTGTCGACTCCTGAAAGTCGGGAGTCGACTCGTGAAGGGCTTGGGGTCGACTCGAGAGATGCTCAGAAAAATACTCTTCTGGTGTCTGAGCGGAGTCGACTCGCACAGTCCAGGAGTCGGCTCGACAGAATCAGGGGTCGACTCGACAATTTCATGGGTCGACTCGACACAGATGCACATTTCTGTACACTGAGCGGAGTCGACTCTGAAACTCAGGAGTCGGCTCCGGAACGTATCAAAAATCAAAACTTTTCTGATTGACATTAAAATCGTTCCAGATTCATTTTAGTTCATTGTTTTGACATGAAATCAATAGAATTAATCTTTAGAAGTTTCATGAACTAATCCATAAGCTTTTGAATAAAACATGAATTATAACATTTCTTTTTGAATATTGAGTTTAAAGTCATAATCAAAATTGATTAAAGTTAAACTTGAGCATTCTCATTCTCATTGATTGTTCAAAGTAAATTTGTTGCTTCATTACATCCTTTAATAAACTCAATGGCTTTTAGTAATCATCAAAATCAAAAGGATTGGATCATATAATTTTTCATAATCTTTCAACAATCTCCCCCTTTTTGATGATGACAAAAATATTGAGTTTGTTCATGATTGATTAGTGAATTAATTTTGTTTTCATAGTTAAATTTAGGCTCCCCCTTAATGAGGTAGCTCCCCCTATGAAACTTAATTAATTAACTCATTGTTTATCTCATTTTGTCATAATCATAGAACTATAAAATTCTCCCCCTTTTTTGTTATCAACAAAAAGATAGAGAATCACAAACATTCATTCAAATTTCATTGAAATAAGGAAATTTTCATTTCATTTAAAAGTCTAATACATCAAAATGTTCAGTACATTGATTTCATAAAGAAAGCATAAAAACTTCAGAACAAAGCAAGGATTGAAATTCTAGTAACTCAAAAATGAGTTCTTACAATTCTAGTTAGATGATCAACTATATTTTTCATTCCTTCAGATTGAATTTTACATAATCTTGAGTCTTCATCAACAAAAGTGCACGCACTCTGAATTTGTCTTGAAGCTCCGCGTTGCTCTTGGCATATGTCTCTCCATCTCCGCATATATCCTTAAGTTCTTCAAAATATTTTTGAGATCACCACTTAAGGATGCGAAGAAGAGCTGAGAGTAGACTCAATCTTTGAAATACGATCATCAAGAGAATAAAGTGTCTCTCTCAAATGCATAAATTTATTCTCAAATTCAGTTTTAAGCTTATCTGATTGATCTTCAAGTAAGGCTTTGAGTTGCAAAATTTGTTGATCTGAAAAATAGCAGAAGATGAAGTCGGAACAAAAGTTGGAGCAGGGGCTGGAGCAGAGGCAGAAACCAAAGGACTCGGAGGTGCAGGCGAGGGATGTCTAACAGAGGGTCCTGCAGCCTCAGTATCTATAGCTCTATCTTCTGTCACTCCTTTCCTTTCCCATTTACCATTCTTTTTGACAAACCCCATCCTATGAATTGTTGCCAGACTATAAAAATCAGTGTGTCTTAAATTCTTCATTGGTTCATTATCAGAAATCACCACACCCTGGCTTCGAAAAATCAAGTAAGTATCATCCCATAAGGCAGACTAGATTTCCTTTTCCCTCCACAATCTGCTATATACCACAGAATCATGCTGGGAAGATTGATAGGCTTGCCTGTCACTATGGCGTCCATTACAAAAACATCTCTCTCAGAAACATAGTCAAATCTACCAGTTTTAGGAAATAGAATCCTACTGCAGATATTGTGTAGCAATCTCAACTCTAAAGAAAGCTGATTAGCAAATATCTCTTCAAATCCAACCACATCCCTGTTTAATAATCTGGATAAAGCTGGGGCGCGGTCATCAGAAGAAAATGTGGAGGTGCCAGACAAAGGTAAATCCAATAATCTAGACAAGATCTCAGCAGTCACTGATAGTCTTACTCCTCTCACATTGCTAATAAGCCCATGGTCTCCTCTAGACAAATTTTTGTAAAATTCTTTAACTAAAGAGGGATAAGTCGGGCACTCAAGAGAGCAAACTTTCTCCCAACCCATCTCGATTAACTGTCTCCCAACAAGAAAGCCTCATTCTCAAACAATTCAAAATCCACCTTCCTACCAGTAGTAATGATCCTATCTGCTAGACGATCTACCTGGGAGGACGTGGCAGCAGGAGCAGCAGTTGGGGTAGAAGCAGATGAGGTGGAGTCCGAGCTTGGAGAAGGCTCTCGCACGGGACGCTTCACCGGCTTCTTCACGGAACGCTTTCTCTTGATGCCACCCGCCACAACACTCGATCCTCTAGTTTTAGGTGCCATTTGATGATTGGAGGTGATAATCAGGGATTATTGGAAGTTTGGAACATTTGGAGAGAGCGTGGAGAGAGTATTTTTCGATTTGGGGTCGAATAGAATGAGCGACGAGTCGACTCTGCCCTAGAAAAATCAATTTGGGACCACCTCGAGTCGGCTCGCGCAAACCCGGGTGTCGACTCGGCACAGACACAGAAAGGCCGTCCCGACATGGAGTCGACTCGCGCCAGAGAGGGGTCGACTCGAGAGTTTCAGTTGAAACCGGGAGTCGACTCCGATACGCATCGAGTCGGCTCCGAGACCATTTCAGACCAAAACATGAAATTTCTGAAATGTGTCCGGAAAATGATCATAAAAATTGATAAATAATCATTGGATATGAGTGAATCAATTAGATATGAATTCTAGATAAGATTTCCTTAAGATTGAGGATTTGAAAGAATCTAGATATTTCCTTAGGGGTTTCAAATTCATTCTAAAGGATCACAAATACCTAACTCTCCTCTAAGATAACAGAATCTTTCTTCATTTAAAGGTTTAGTGAATATGTCAGCTAATTGTTCTTCAGTGTTAACATAATCAAGACATATTTCATTATTAGCTACATGTTCTCTTATAAAATGATATCTGATTTCTATGTGTTTAGTTCTTGAATGTTGAATTGGATTCTTTGTTAGATTAATTGCGCTAGTGTTATCACATCTTATGGGTGTCTTATCAAGTGTGATACCATAGTCTTCAAGTTGTCGCTTAATCCATAGGATTTGCGCACAGCAACTTCCAGCTGCTACATATTCAGCTTCAGTAGTTGATAATGCAACTGAATTTTGCTTTTTGCTAAACCATGTGATTAAGTTACTTCCTAAGAAATGGCATGCACCACTTGTGCTTTTTCTATCTAATTTACATCCAGCATAATCAGAATCTGAATATGCAATTAGATTTAATGTGGAGTCTCTAGAATACCATAAACCTACATTTTTTGTTCCACTTACATATCTTAGTATTCTTTTAACAGCTATTAAATGTGATTCTTTAGGTTCAGATTGAAATCTAGCACATAAACATACTGAAAACATAATGTCTGGTCTACTTGCTGTTAAATAAAGAAGGGATCCGATTATACCTCGATAATACTTTTGGTCAACCTTTTTACCTTCTTCATCTTTGTCCAGCTTGCATGAAGGACTCATTGGAGTTCCGAGGGGTTTCATTGATTCCATACCAAACTTTTTGAGTAGTTCTCTTGTGTATTTGGTTTGGTTGATAAAGATTCCCTCTTTGCTTTGTTTGATCTGGAGTCCAAGGAAGAAGTTGAGTTCTCCCATCATGCTCATCTCGAATTCTCCCTGCATCAACTTTGCAAATTCTTGACAAAGAGAATCGTTAGTAGCACCAAAAATAATGTCATCTACGTATATTTGTACTACAAGTAAATCTTTACCTTTTCTTTTCAAAAACAAAGTTTTATCAACATTTCCTCTTGTAAAATCATTTTCTATTAAGAATTTACTTAACCTATCATACCAAGCTCTAGGTGCTTGTTTCAAACCATATAAAGCTTTGTGCAATTTAAAAACGTGATTTGAAAACTCGTGATCTTCAAAACCTGGTGGTTGTTCTACATAAACTTCTTCATTTATAAATCCATTTAAAAATGCGCTTTTTACATCCATTTGAAATAAGTTAAAGTTCATATGACATGCAAATGCAAGTAATAGCCTAATGGCTTCTAATCTAGCTACAGGTGCAAAGGTTTCATCAAAATCAATACCTTCCTCTTGATTATATCCTTTAGCAACCAATCTAGCTTTGTTTCTAATTACAATGCCATTTTCATCTAGTTTATTTCGAAAACCCATTTTGATCCTATTACAGAATGATTTTTAGGTCTTTCAACTAAGGTCCAAACATTATTTCTTGTAAATTGATTTAGTTCTTCTTGCATTGCTAACATCCAATTATTATCTTTTTCAGCTTCTTCTATAGTTTTAGGTTCAATTTGTGATACAAATGCAAGATGATTACTAATATTTCTCATGTATGATCTAGTCCTTATTCCTTGAGATGGATCGCCTATAATCAATTCCTTAGGATGACTATGAGCATATCTCCAGTCTCTTGGAAGATCTACATCATTATGATCAATATTGACATCATCGTCCTTATGTGAATCATCATCTTTAGCTTCTTGCTCATGATCAGAAGATACTTCAATATTAAGTTTTTCAAGATCTTTTTCAATTATGTTTGTATCTTCCTCATCATCAATCTTTTCAGATCCAGTTGCTAAAGACTCATCAAAAACTATATGAATGGATTCTTCAACTACTAAGGTTTTCTTGTTAAATACTCTATAAGCTTTACTAGTTGTTGAATATCCTAAAAAGATTCCTTCATCAGATTTAGCATCAAATTTTCCTAAATTGTTTTTACCATTATTATGAATGAAACATTTACATCCAAATGCATGAAAGTATTTTATATTTGGTTTTCTTTCATTCCATAATTCATAAGGTGTTTTCTTTAATATTGGTCTTATTAAAGCTCTGTTTAAGATGTAACATGCTGTGTTAATTGCTTCCGCCCAAAAATACTTTGGTAAGTTGCTTTCACATAGCATGGTACGGGCCATGTCTTCTAGAGTCCTATTTTTTCTTTCAACTACACCATTTTGCTGTGGAGTCCTAGGGGCTGAAAAATTATGATTAATTCCATTTTCAGAACAAAACTTTCAAATAGTGATTTTCAAATTCTGTTCCATGATCACTTCTTAGAGATACTATAGTAGTGTTTTTCTCATTTGTGACTTTCTTAAAGAATTTCAGGAAAATTGAGAAAGTCTCATCTTTGTGAGCTAAAAACATTACCCAAGTATATCTAGAATAATCATCTACAATCACTAGACCATATTTCTTTCCTCCTAGACTTGTGGTTCTAGTTGGTCCGAAAAGATCCATGTGAAGTAGCTCTAAAGCCCTAGAAGTTGAAACAATGTTTTTAGATTTAAAAGAACTTCTAGTTTGTTTTCCAAATTGACATGCATCACATATTTTATTATTTTCAAAATCTAATTTAGGTAATCCTTTAACTAAATCCATTTTAATTAGTTTTGAAATAAGGTGTGTGCTTGCATGACCTAATCTACGATGCCACAACCAACTAATTTCATTTATGTTAGCATTGTCAGCAATTAAGCAATGATCACTCAAAGATATTTTTCTAAGTCAACTAAGTAAACATTGCCATGTCTATAACCAGTAAATACAATGCTATCATCAATAGAATTAGTTACAGTGCATATAGAAGATTTAAATGAAACATTAAAATTTTTATCACATAATTGGCTTATGCTAATTAGATTATGCTTCAAACCATTAACATAAAGTACATTATCAATAATAGATGGAGTTATGCGAACTTTACCAAGGCCCATAATTTGACCTTTACC
The DNA here is from genome assembly GCA_900491605.1 of Calamus simplicifolius. Classification (NCBI taxonomy): domain Eukaryota; kingdom Viridiplantae; phylum Streptophyta; class Magnoliopsida; order Arecales; family Arecaceae; genus Calamus; species Calamus simplicifolius. The sequence continues at coordinate 325,079 of UESW01005032.1, read as the reverse complement.
GTTGTCGCCAAACGTCACAACTCCACCTTTCTTTTCCTCCAGGGTGATGAATTCATCTTTGTCACCCGTCATATGTCTTGAGCAGCCACTATCAAGGTACCACTTTTTCTTTGATCTTTTGGCTACAAGACATTCCTGCAATATATCAAACTTTATGCTTAGGTACCCAAGCTTTCTTGGGTCCTTCATGGTTAGCAGCAATAAAAATTGTTCCTTTCGGAACCCATATTTCTTAGCTTTAATATTTAACTTGTTGTTATTCTTTAAGGTTTTGCATTCAAAGGATTTATGACCTTTTTCATTACATTTAAAACAAGTTATATTACTTTGGTTAGCTTTTATAAAAATATTCTTTAGAGATTTCTGTTTCCTTAATGTGTTATATCCTAAACCAGCTTTGTCAAAAACAGCTTTTTGACTATTTAGGATCATGTTAAGTTTAGTTGAACTTAAGGTGAATTTCTCAACAATGTCTTTATAATTTTTGATATCTTTCTTAAGTGAGTCATTTTCTTTAGCTTGTTGTTCTTTATCTAAAGCTAAAGTTTCTATTGATCTTTTAAATCTTTGTTGAGTTTTAGTTTCAGATTTTAATAAATCTTTTTCTTGATTAAGATTATCTCTTTCTTTCCTAAGTTCTTCTTTTTCATTAGTTAAGTTCTTAACTTCTAAAGCTAATTCATTTTTACTTTTAGCTAAACTAATATTATCATTTTTAAAAACTTATACTTTTCTTTAAGGATTTAAAATCAATCATAAGTTCATTAAAGCCTCAAACATTTCATCAAATATAAAATCATCATTGGAGTTTTCAGAACTTACCTCATTATCGTTGTCGTCGTCGTTGGCCATGAAACAATATTTGCAACTCTTTTTGTTCTTCTTCTTCGGAAGAAGACTCTTCACTATCAGTCCAAGTTGCCATGTAGGCCTTTTTCTTTTTCTTGTAGGCCTTCTTAAGTAAAGGACAGTCATATCTAAAATGCCCTGGTTTTTTACATTCATAGCATACTAAGGGCTCTTTTTCTTTTTCTTTCTCTTTGTCCTTTCTCTTATCCTTTTCTCCTTCCATTTTTGAAACAAATCTCTTTTTGTGGAAGGGCCTCCTTCTTTGCATAAATTTCTTGAACTTCCTTGCAAGGAGGGCTGACTCATCATCATCATCCTCTTCATCATCGCTGCTGCTTATTTCCTTTTCTGCAGCTTTGAGGGTGATGTCTTCTTCTTTCTTGACTCATCCTCATTGACATGTTGTTTGACTTGAAGCTCATGAGTCATCAGCGAACCAAGAAGCTCTTCCAATGGTAGGATGTTCAGATCTTTGGCTTCTTGTATGGCGGTTACCTTGGCTTCCCATGTCCGTGGAAGTGACCTGAGGATTTTGCGAACAAGCTCAGAATTAGTATAAACTTTTCCAAGACTTTTCAAACCATTCACAATATCAGTAAATCTAGTGAACATGCATGTGATGGTTTCATTTTGTTCCATAGTAAATAATTCATATTTATGAACCAAAATATTTATTTTTGATTCCTTTACTTGGTTTGTTCCTTCATGAGTAATTTCCAACCTATCCCAAATTTCTTTTGCGGAATTACAAGTTGAGATTCGGTTGAATTCATTTGAATCCAAGGAACAATACAAAATATTAATGGCTTTAGCATTTAATTGTGCCATTCTCCTATCATTATCATTCCAATCCCTTTCGGGTTTAGGAACAATAGTGCCATCAATAAGGTGTGTGGGTGTACTAGGTCCGTTTATGATAACACCCCAAAGCTCATAATCAGAAGCTTGAATGAATATCCTCATTCTAGCTTTCCAATAAGAATAGTTTGAGCCATTAAAAAGTGGAGGTCTATTCGTAGAATGACCTTCAGCAAAACTTGACCCAATTTGTGTTGTCATATGGATCTTTAGCCCTTGATCGTGAGATCAAATTCTAAATGAGCACTCGCTCTGATACCAATTGTTGGCCCAGATGGCAACCCAAGAGGGGGGGGTGAATTGGGTTCTTAAAAATTTAATACTTTTTAACCTTAATTGATTAGTTAGCAAGATGTGCAAGTGAGTGTAAATAACTAATAAGCAATGAACAAGCAGTTAATAAAGAGAGATAGAGATAGAGAAAGTTAGGCACGGCAAACACAAGACAATTTTATAGTGGTTCGGCGCAACCAGCACCTACGTCCACTCCCAAGATTCACTTGGATCCACACTATAATCTCTCTTGTTGTTTTACCGGCGCAACCCGAAGTTGTTTTACAAGTTCACAACTCAAACTTGTTGTTTTACCGGGTGCACAACGAACCCAGCTGGTTTTAACTCGGGCTTACCAGCACAAAACCCTACACGTTGTTTTTCTTTGGGCTTACAACTAACCCCACACAAGCACTCCGGCTTGCAACGAGGTACACCAACCTCCACTAATTCAATCCACAGATTGAATCAGCAAACAAATAATAAAGATAGAGTTTGAATGATAATGTGCTCCCCTTGAGCAGATATACAAATTAAGTACAAAATATTAAAGGTTAGAAAAGCCTGATTGTATTTGCAGATGGTGGATGCTTGAGCTTTCTTCCTTCTTCTCTTCAACTCCTCTAGAAGTGTTGAATCACGCCTCAGCTAGATTCTTGACCGTTGAAGGCTTTTGGAGTTGAGATGAATCTTTTCCCTCTTTCGAAAATCCGCAGATTTGATCTTTGGAACGCACTTGGATTTTCTTCGGGCTTTTGTGGAAAGATGAGAAGGAGTAGACGAATCTTTCACTTGGATTTCACTCCTTTTGAAACACTCTTCGTTGAGCTAAAAGATTTTTTCAAAATGCTCTGTTTTTCCCTCTTTTCAAATGATATTCTTTTCTCTCTTTTTTTTTCTCTGGGTTATATTGATTTGAAAAGAACTCCTCTATTTATAGAATCTGCAAAAATATATCCGTTAGAGTCAAGGAAAAATAGCCGTTATTTAAAAATCTAACCGTTGGGGCTGATGTGTCATCCGTAAAAATCGCGCCCAGATTTGCTGGAGTCGACTCATGCTTTTCTCGAGTCGGCTCGAGCTCATTTTACCAAAATAGAAATATTAGGGGTCGACTCGATAAAGGTGAAGTGTCGACTCCTGAAAGTCGGGAGTCGACTCGTGAAGGGCTTGGGGTCGACTCGAGAGATGCTCAGAAAAACACTCTTCTGGTGTCTGAGCGGAGTCAACTCGCACAGTCCAGGAGTCGGCTCGACAGAATCAGGGGTCGACTCGACAATTTCATGGGTCGACTCGACACAGATGCACATTTCTGTACTCTGAGCGGAGTCGACTCTGAAACTCAGGAGTCGGCTCTGGAACGTATCAAAAATCAGAAATTTTCTGATTGACATTAAAATCGTTCCAGATTCATTTTAGTTCATTATTTTGACATGAAATCAATAGAATTAATCTTTAGAAGTGATTCATGAACTAATCCATAAGCTTTTAGAATAAAACATGAATTATAACATTTCTTTTTGAATATTGAGTTTCAAGTCATAATCAAATTGATTAAAGTTAAACTTGAGCATTCTCATTCTCATTGATTGTTCAAAGTAAATTTGTTGCTTCATTACATCCTTTAATAAACTCAATGGCTTTTAGTAATCATCAAAATCAAAAGGATTGGATCATATAATTTTTCATAATCTTTCAACACCTGGACTAAAGGTCGGCGATAAAGTAGTGCCGAGCTATAACCTGGCTTCCCCAAACAACTCCTACTCCCCATTAGGTGGGGAACTTTATGGAGAGATGGGGAATGAAAATGATGGCCTTGAGAGATATCTGTCCTGGCTTGTCGAGGATGGCATTGTAAGGGGACCGAAGCTTGGTCACGAGAAAATCCATAAGCACAGTAGCCACGCAAGGCCAAGTGCCAGTTCGGACCGTCAAGGTGACGACCCCCTTGGGGATTATGGAGTCACCTGTGAAACCCACCAGGGTGGACTCCATTGTTCGAAGACTTTCTACCCAGAATCTCAATCTCACAAAGGCATCGAAATACAAAATGTTAACAGAGCTTCCGCTATCAATTAAAATGCGGTGTACATCGTAGTTGTTCATATTTAAAGATACAACCAGAGCATCATCATGGGGATACTTTACCTTCCGGAAGTCTTTATTAGAAAAAGTGAGCTCATCAACTCGAGCTTTCTTTGGTGGGTTTTCCTCCTCACCCGACCAAGAAGATGGGGAGCCGACCGCCGCTATCATATTGACATTGCCGATAACTGAAGGATTCGGTGGTGGAAGCTGGCGAGGTTCAGGCTGGCGATTCTCTTCATTGTTTGACTCAGGGGGCCCTTTGAATCAATCCAGTCTGCCCTATCGGATTAATTGCTCGATTTCATTCTGGAGCTGCCAATAGTCCTCGATGTCGTGCCCGTGGTCCCGATGAAAGCGGCAGTACTTGGTCGGGTCCCTCCAAGTCACATTTCCTCGGAGAGGGAAAGGCCGAGGAATTTGCCTCTCGATCTCCATCATGATTTGTGCTCTTGGCGCGGTGAGGGGAGTGTAGCGGTCGAACCTTCGAGCCGGGCTCCGGGTTCGGTCTCGAGGCGACGGCGCAGGAGCTCTTTGGTGGCGAGGCGGGCTAGCACGGCGGTGGGTCCGTTGCTTGTCTGAGCCCTTTGCCTCCTTCTTCTTCAGCTGCTCAACTTGAGCTGATCTCCTTGATTCTTCAACCCTGGCGTACTTATGCACCAGGGACATCATGTTCGAAAGGCTTTTTGGGTAGTTAACCTCTAGAGCCAAGTAGAAGTCTCCCTCCTTCGAAACTCCTTCCACCAAGACAGACATGGCTATCTCGTGGTTGAGATGGTCGACTTCTAAGAGGGCCGTGTTGAAGCGGTTGAGGTAGTTCTTCAACGATTCCCCTTCTCTCTGCTTGACCTCGGAGAGGGAATTGGATCTCCGTCGCTGGCGATGGCTGCTGACGAACTGGCTGATGAGAAAATAGCTCAGTTCGTCAAAAGAATCAATGCAACCTGGCATCAGGCTGTTGAACCAGGTTCACGCAGATCCCCTTAGAGTGAAGGGGAAGGCTCGATATAGGATCGCATCCGACGCTCCGTAGAACATCATGATGGATCTGAAGATGCTCAGATGATCGTCGGGATTGGTGGATCCATGGTACGGCTCGATGGCAAGGAGCTTGACATGAGGGGGAATCACTTCCCTCATGATCCTCTTGGAAAAGGGGATGCCCTACTCTGTTTTTGGTTGGGACGGAGGGGCTTGTCTGACGGCGTCTAACTCCTGACGCCATTCTCGACGCATCTCCTGCATCTGTTGATCCCTTCATCCAAAGTGATAAGAGGGATCGGGCGATGGGAAGACAATGGTGGTGTTGAGTCTTGGGAAGACACTGGGGAAGGGGAACGAACCCGCCTAAATCTGAGCGAGATCTTCCCTCCAGCTCGCTACGGCGCTGGCTTTGCTCTCTTGGGCTGGTGACGATAATCCGCTGCCTCCATCGGATTGGAAGAAGAGATCGATGGCGGAGCAGGAGCAGTAGCCTCTTCATGAAGCTGAGGAGCAGGGACGACAGGGCCATGGATTGCCTGGAGCCTCTGGACCAACTGGGTCACTGCTTGAACCTGCTGGACCAGAGTGGCAAACTGGTCCAACGTTACCACCGTCGCCGATGGCGAAGGAGTTTCAGCTGACGGTGGTGGTGGTGGTGCCACACCGTTGACTGGATCAGGCCTTTGAGAGGCAGTCTGATCCTGAGCCTCGGACGTGGCTCTTCTTTGATTGGCCATTAGAGGATGCTTCTTCTGATTTTTGAGTCTTGTCTCCTGGATCACAAGTTTACTAGACTTGAGGCCCTTCCTCTAGCGCCAATTTGTTACCGCAGAAATCCGTTCTCCGACTCGGGTGCGCTTCCGCCTCCTGATCTGGATGCCAATCTCGTCACCTCGGGGTGGAACCTACAAGATATTCCGAGCGCAGAGGGTGCTATGGGGGTTGCCCTCTGCGGAGGACCCTCTGACGCCCAAGTCAGTGAAGATTCACAGCAAGCAGATGTGAGGAGAAGACTCTCACATAAGAGATCCCCTAGATGGGTGTTATTTCTCGAGAGCTCTGAGCTCAGATGGAGCTATTCTCAGTGTGATGATGAGTGAAAAAAATGAGTGAGTGTTCAAGCCTGCGTACCTAAAAGGTTGGAGGGCAGCTGTATTTGTAGGGGATCAACTGATCTTTTAGGCATGTCGTGAGGGGAGGTATGAAAGCCGTTAGGATTCAGAACAAATTCGAATCAAGTTTGTTATGAGGTCAGTAGGATCCGTATCTTATCAGTTAGAGGATCGACGATTGGAAGAGCTGGTTGATGCCTTGAATTTCAGCGATTACATAGGTTCTAGGCCACTCCTGTGGGTCTTAAGCCACTCCTGGGTATGATTCCCCATTTTGAATCTCATTCAGTTATAGTGGATTCGCACTCTCCCGCACCGGACTCCGCAAGGTATTCGAGTGCCTCGGTCCAGCCGAGGTGAGGGGCAACTTGGTTTTCTGAGGTATGAGAACGGCTCGAGCTGCCAAGGTATGGATGGCTCGGTTTGCCGAGGTATGGATGGCTCGGGTTGCCGAAGTATGAGAAGGGTTGGGGTTGTCGGGACGACTTGATGCTGTTGAGGGCGATTGGGCTTCCCTACTTAGTGGGTTTGACAGTTGGCCGACAGGACGTTGAAATTAAACTAAACCCAATTGTCGATGTGTGCGGTCATTAATGCAATGACGATTTTACCCCTCATCAATCCTCATTTGCAATGGGCCTTTACACTTGCTCCCATCCTCCACTGTTATGGTTGGAAAAGCGCGCCTTCGATAGCTTTTATTTCTAAAGGAGCTTTGCTGGTCTAATATTAATAAATAAAAGAGATAATGCATGAATTTATAAGTCTATATGAACAATTTTATTCAGATTCTGGCATTTGACATTTTTAAATTGAAAATATCGTAAATTATTTTTAAAAATCTCATACGTTCTCAATTTTAGAATTATCGATAATTAAGAGAAGATAAATGTTAATCTTTGATTTTTTAAAATTCAACTTCTTTCGCTCCAAATAATTTCTAGAATAAACTTTTGAACTATGAATTTTTGATAAGTACTGATACCAAAATTGGGCGTGACTATCTTTATTAATCATGTTGGATCCTCACACTTGAGAGCACTAAGAAATTGGAAAGAAAAGTTTGTCACAGTCTTGTATCGCCTAATTAAAAAGATACTACTTCAATTTATGAGCTTGGGTCAGCACTTTTCTTAGGCTTCTCGACTGCAAGCATTCGCGCCGTGAAGGGTTATAATGCTGTCCACAATATAGGATATGGTAACACAATATAGGATCTCTTGATACCCACAAAGAAAGGGAAGCTGTGAGGCATCATAGGCCCTTCAAAGCCTGTATCACAATATAGGATCTCTTGATACCAACAATATAGGATATTTTTTTTAAAAAAAATTAACATGTCCTCCAGAATCAACGCTGGTAGATGCTGATCGCAATCAATAATCGTCCTTTTTTTTTTTCTATCAGCGTGTCATCACCACCGTTAGTTGAAAGAAAGCAGGATCATGCCTACCTTCAGCAGAATGGTACGCTCTATTTAAATGGGTTTGGAGATCAATTCCGATAGCTCTTTTTCTTTGCTCCCATAAATTAAATGCATGCCAGAGGTTACCAAAAGGAAAATTAAAAAAAAAATCTGCCAACCATGATAGTCGGCTGGTTAAAAATTCGGCGAATTAAAAGCCACGGGAGCGACAGGGTCACCGTGTTATACATTGATTTGGAGTGTTAAATTATCACTTTGCGGTAGTAAATATTAAGCGGATCACTTTCTTCGTTGCGCTCGACCAAGTCCTCGGCTGTTGCATTCTTCCTTTTCGTTATAAGAATAATTTTTCATTGTTCCATCAATCATTAGTACTAAACAAATGTAGTCACCGTCCTCGTCTCAATTATGTCGGATTAGGTTGAACGTGCTTGATGGAGACCTAATCAAAATTTATCCCATAACATCATCTTGGATCAATACCTAACTTATTGATTGATCAAATAAGATGGAGTCGGGTCAACTAAAAGACAAAATATCTCATTTGCTATGTTAGCTAGGTTGGAATCAATTTCATGACTTAAATTTAATTAAAAAAATATTTAGATCTGCATTGTAATTAGAAAGATTAGAAAAAAATAAAATCGATAATAAAAAATTAAAAATCCAACAATCTTTCTATAACCAAATATATAATAATTTATAATTAAAAATAAACATACTTAAACCTTCCAGATATAATTAAAGGATTGCTAATTCAATAAATTTTTTTGGATAATAAAACTTTTAATATAGTGAGTTTTTTTTACTATACAAGAGCCACGCTGTAATTTTAAAGAACAAATGAATAATAAACTTAGAAACATTAAAAAAAAAAAATTTTGTTAACACTGTCACCATTCCATCAATCACTAATACTAAATAACTGTAGTCATCATCATGGCCTCAATTATGTTGTATCAGATTGGACATGCTTGATCTAATCATGTTTCATCTCATAACATTATTTTGGATCAATACCTAACCTATTGATTGATTAAATAAGGCAGAGTGGTGTCAATTAAAAAACAAAAATCTTGTTTACCATGCAAGTCAGGTTGGACTCAATTGCATGACTTAGATTTAATAAAAAATATTTAGGTTCATAATGGAATTAGAAAGAACAAAAAAAGGTCAATAACTGAAGATTAGAAATCCAACAATCTTTCTATAATCAATCAAATATATAATAATTGATAATTAAAAACAAAATTACTAAAAATTTTCAAATATAATTAAAGGATTTCCTACTTCAATAAATATTTTGGGATAATAAACTATTAATATAGTGATTTTTTTTGGTACCGTACAAGAGCCATGGCATAATTTTAAAGAATAGATGAATAATAAACTTAGAAACATTGAAAGAATTTTTTTCCAGCCTTGCCACCATTCCACTAATCACTAATACTAAACAAATGCAGTCATTATCATGGCCTCAATTATGTTGGATCATATTGGATGTGCTTGATCGAGACCAATCAAATTTCATCCAGTAAAATATCTAACCAATTGACCGATCAAATTAGATGAAGTAGGGTCAACTAAAAGAAAGAAAAATTCATTTGCTATGCAAGTCAGGTTGGAATTAATTGCATGACTTAGATCTAATAAAAATATTTAAGTTCACATTGAAATTAGAAAGAACAAAAGAAAAATTTCCCTTCTTTGCTTTGATGTCATTGAGTCATCTCAAGGATCATCTACATATTTGCATCTCTCAATAAAGGCTCCAAGTTCACATTGCTCAGACGCTTAGCAAAAATTTTTTTTCCTACCACTGTAACGTTTCGAGCTTAATTTTCAGAAAATTGGCAAACAAATTAAACGTGCATTATTGATGCATGCATGGATACTAGCAACACAGGTTTCCCATTTGACTGCTCATCCGGAATTTGTGTTTCTTTGCACATTTCAGCCATTCAAGGACATGATTGAAGGGATGCGGTTGGACCTCAAGAAGTCAAGATACAAGAACTTTGATGAGCTCTATCTGTATTGTTATTATGTAGCTGGGACCGTCGGACTAATGAGTGTGCCCGTCATGGGTATTGCTCCAGAGTCCAAGGCAACAACAGAGAGCGTATATGGTGCTGCTTTGGCTTTAGGAATAGCAAATCAGCTCACCAATATACTCAGAGATGTAGGAGAAGAGTAAGTGCTGCTTTTCATCTTAGTTATTACTTGCAATTTTCCTCTAATATGTTCTCCAAACTATCTGTATGCAGTATTCTATTTTATCTAAAAACTAGGAAAACTTGTTGCAAATGTTTCCTTCTCTTCTACTTATTGATGAATATTTCCTCAGTGCAAGTAGAGGCAGGATTTATCTGTTGGTGGGTATGTCTGCAGATGGTGGCTACCTAATGAATCAGACTGAGGCTAGAGTTTTACTCTATATCCTTAAGACAATTTCGTCCCGCAATGGTGCTTACGGTCAGTATGACGATTGTCTCCCAGGATACAACAGTCTCCTTTTGATAAAAGCAGCACTACAATTCACCAAAACTTTCGAACCAAGAATGCAACTCTCTTTTCAATGCACTATTGCTATACTATCCTTAGGAAAGTATGCAAATGCCTAAGAGAGAAGAAGACTAGAATTGATTCAATATTGAACTCAATTTGGAATGGCTTGGGATGATTGAAATGAGAGGGTCTAGGGTCCTATTTATATGTTTTTAGGTGCCCCTTGGAAGCAACCTTACGCCCCTTGGAAGCAACCCTACGCCCCTTGGAAGCAACCCTACGAATTAAATTTAAATTTCTTTATCAAAGGATGTGAGGGTTAAGGGCTTATCACCCTTGATATGCCCTTTAGACTTGTGATCTTCAGATCAGGCTATCGGATAAGCCTTTTCATGGCTGTGATCTGAAGATCAGCCGATCAGATAAGTCTATCCTTATCTGATAAGCCTTTTCATCATCATGATCTGATGATCATGTTATCAGATAGGCGGATGCCTATCACAACCGTACGATCGAAAGGACACATTGACTAGTCAACCAACCGACCTATTGACTAGTCAACTTGACTAGTCAACTGACGGATGTCAGCCGTTGGATCGTGATCAAGATTGTGATTTGATCACCACATCTCGACCCTTCATCCGATCGATCAACGATCAATTGATCTCAGCCCCTTATCTTGAACTGATCAATCTCTACCGTCGGATCATCTTGATCTATAAAAAATTTAAAGCCCCTCAAGCTCCTCGCAACGATGCAAAATGCAAAGTGCAAAGTGCAAAGTGCAAAGTGCCCATTGCGCCCTTCGCACATGCGCGTGCGCATGCGCGTGCGCATGCGCGTGCGCGAGGGTCACCCTCAAGCTCTCCACTTGTGGTGAGCCTAAGGAACTTAAGCTTTAAGGAAGTGGTTTCCATATAAGTGAACATTCCTTTCTTGATTTTTCCGATATGGGACTAAATGTCCCCGCAATTTCTCATTCACACACATAAGGCGGTAATGGGCTTTCAAGGCCCATTAGGGTATTTAGGGTCTATTTTGGCCCATTACCCAACAATCCCCCACATGAATGGAAATTGGACTTAGATCAAAGATCATCAGAGATCAGCAAAGGCAAACCCCCACATCAAAGGATTTTAATGCAAATGAATATGCAGACACACTAAAGAGAGTATAATGGGATGAAGTTGTATCGGGATAGGTAGCTTGTGGCTTTGAACCTTCCTTAGTGAGTTGTTATCGAGTTTACTTGCTAAAAGGTGAACACGATGTCTTGAACCTTTCAGCGTTTTGTGTAAACTAAGACAATAACAATCACGCAACTTCTTCCCGAGCATTCTTTTGGTTCTCATGGTTGTGTTCATTTTGGCCCCGAACAACTCCTGGTCTCATGAGTGCTTCAGAGAATTAAACCTTAAAATTCTCATAGAATTGGCCCAGTTCACACTCACATAGGTGATTCTTATTAAGAGTATCCTGCTATACCCCACATGATGTTCATGTCATAAGAATCATTAAAAGCAATGCTTATCCTAGTACCTTTAGCAGGTAGCACCAGTTATCATAGGAATGAGTAGGATTGTACATCCTTAGTGCTATCAAGTCTCTTCATAATTTAGTTGTCCCTTTTGAACCTAGATCTTGGGATCTCCAGTCAGCTAGGTTGGGTATCCACTATGAAGATTTTTTAGTTATAGGTTTTAAACCCATTCCCCTCGATAAACAGTTTACTTGATCTCTTGGTAACCCCTTTGTTAATGGATCCGCTAGGTTTTTCTTTGACTGAACATAGTCAATAGAAATTACACCAATTTCAAGTAACTGCTTAATGGTATTATGTCTACGACGTATATGTCTAGACTTACCATTATACATCTTATTCTGTGCTTTGCATATTGCCGATTGACTATCACAATGTATGCATATTGCAGACACAGGCTTTGGCCAACATGGAATATCTTCTAAAAGGTTTCGAAGCCATTCTGCTTCTTCAGCTGCCTTTTCTAAGGCAATAAACTCAGATTCCATAGTGGATCGAGCTATACAAGTTTGTTTAGAAGATTTCCATGACACAGCACCTCCTCCTAAGGTGAATACATATCCACTTGTGGATTTTGTATCTTCTGCGTTAGATATCCAATTTGCATCACTGTATCCTTCTAATACAGCTGGATATCTTGAATAATGTAATCCATAACTTAGGGTATATCGCAGATATCTTAATACCCTTATTAGAGCTATCCAATGATTTGGACCTGGATTACTTGTAAATCTACTCAACTTATTAACAACATATGCTATGTCAGGACGAGTACAATTCATGACATACATTAAACTGCCAATTATACGTGAGTATTCCAATTGAGATATGGGTTCTCCAGTATACTTAGTCAAATGTAGATTAACATCTACAGGTGTTTTCACCGGGCTAGTATCATACTTTTTATACTTATTTAATATTTTCTCAATATAATGAGATTGAGATAATATTATTTCCTCAGATGTTCTAGTGATTCGAATTCCTAGTATAACATCTGCAACACCCATATTTTTCATATCAAAATGTTTGATCAACATTTTCTTAGTCTGTTTAATCATTTCAGTATTACTACCAATGATTAACAGGTCATCTACATATAAGCAGATTATCACATATCCTTCAGATAGGGATTTGGCATATATGCATTTGTCACATTCATTTATTTTGAATCCATTTGATAACATTACATTATCAAATTTTATATGCCATTGCTTAGGTGCTTGCTTTAATCCATATAAGGATTTAACAAGTCTGCACACCTTCTTTTCTTGTCCTGGAACAATAAATCCCTCAGGTTGTTCCATGTATATTTCTTCATCTAATTCACCATTCAGAAAAGTAGTTTTAACATCCATTTGATGAATTTCAAGATCGTTAATGGCTGCAAAAGCGATTAACATTCTTATAGATGTTATTCTACTTACTGATGAATAGGTATCAAAGAAGTATATACCTTCTTTTTGTTTGAAGCCCTTAGCCACTAATCTGGCTTTATACTTGTCAATTGATCCATCAGCTTTTAGCTTTTTTTTAAATATCCACTTGCACCCTAAAGGTTTCATACCAGATGGTAGTCTACCAACTCCCAGGTATGATTATGCATGATGGACTAAATTTCATTATTGACAGCTTCTTTCCAAAAGGGTGCTTCTGGATTAGACATTGCCTCTTTGAATGTCTGAGGTTCATCTTGTAACATATAAGTTACATAATCAGGACCAAAGGACTTAGCAACTTTTGGTCTCTTACTGCGTCTGGGTTCATCTTCAGGATATTCTTCCTGATGACTACTACTAGCAGTATTATCATCATAAGTTCTTTTATTTGAACTTATTTCTAATTTCCTTTTACTTGGAAATATATTTTCAAAGAATGTTGCATTCCTTGATTCCATGATTGTATTTTTTTGTATATCAGTTATATCTGATTTATACACAAGAAAGCGATATGCACTACTATTATATGCATATCCGATAAATATACAATCAACAGTTTTAGGTCCTATCTTGACCTTTTTGGGGTCCGGAATAGCTACTTTAGCTAGACACCCCCACACTCTTAAGTAATTGTAGGAAGGCTTCTTTCCTTTCCATAACTCATATGGAGTCACTTCCTTCTTCTTAAGAGGTATCTTATTAAGAATATGATTTGCTGAGAGAATTGCTTCTCCCCATAAATTCTGTGGTGTACCAGAATTTATTAACATAGCATTCATCATTTCTTTTAATGTGCGGTTTTTACGTTCCGCAATTCCATTAGATTGAGGTGAATAAGGAGAAGTAGTTTGATGAATAATGCCATGCTCCTGACAAAATTTGTCAAAAGGTGCATCATATTCACCACCTCTATCACTCCTTATGGCCTTAATCTTTTTGCCAAGTTGATTTTCAACTTCATTCTTATAACATTTAAACATTTCTAAAGCCTCATCTTTAGACTTTAGTAGATACACATAGCAGTATCTTGTTGAATCATCTATAAATGTTATAAAATACTTTTTACCTCCTCTAGTTTGAATTGACTTTAAGTCACATAGATCACTATGAATTAAGTCAAGAGGTTCAGTATTTCTTTCAACTGATGGAAATGGTATTTTTGCTAACTTAGCTTCAACACACACTTCACACTTGTAATGTGGATCGATTTCATGATTAGGTAATAATTTTAATTTCATTAATTTTCGTAATGAATTAAAATTCGCATGTCCTAATCTATCATGCCATAAACAAGAGGAGTCAATCATATAAGCAGAAGAAGATGCTTTATTCATTTCAAGGTTTCTGTGTACAGTCATTACATTCACCTTGAATAATCCATTATTCAAGTAACCCCTTCCAATAAATATACCCCCCTTAGTGAGTACAAATTTATCAGACTCAAAGACCATCCTAAAGCCATGTTTGCTTAGGAGGGAGCCTGATATGAGATTCTTCCGGATGTCAGGGACATGTAGCACATCATTCAGTAGAAGCTCCTTGCCAGATGTCATCTTCATAACGATGCGGCCAAGTCCTTCTATCTTGGATGTAGCGGAGTTACCCATGACCAAATTTCTACCATTGATAGGAGTATATGATGAGAACATACTCTTATCAGAGCAGACATGTCTGGTAGCTCCAGTGTCGATGTACCACTCATTTGCTTTGTCAACCATGTTTGCTTCAAATACAACAGCTGACAGCATCATCTCGGATACCTCTTTGGATAGGGTTTCAGCAACGTTGACTTCTTTCTTTTCTTTATCCTTGAAACGGCAGTCCTTGGATTTGTGTCATTGCTTTCCACAAACAAAGCACTTTCCCTTAAACTTGTATTTCTTTGGATTGCCCTTCTTCTGTTTAAAGCCTTCACCTGGAAACTTGCATTTCTTCTTCCCTTCTATGAGGTTGGCCTTTGGCTCAACAGGTTGTCCTCCTGCCTTCTTTACTTGGCTCTTATTGTCCTTCTCAATCCTTAGGCGGACAATTAGGTCTTCAAGTCCCATCTCCTTCCGCTTATGCTTCAGGTAGTTCTTGAAGTCCTTCCATAGTGGTGGTAGCTTCTCTATTATGGCAGCTACCTGGAATGACTCGCTGAGAGACATTCTCTCTGCATGTATCTCATGCAGGATAATCTGGAGCTCTTGGACTTGCTCCATAACTATTTTGTGGTCGACCATCTTGTAGTCTAAGAACCTTCCAACCACAAACTTCTTGTGTCCAGCATCCTCTGTCTTGTACTTTTTGTCCAGGGATGCCCATAACTCCTTGGCAGTAGCAATACTACTGTACACATTGTACAGGGTATTGTCCAGACCATTCAGGATGTAATTTTTGCAAAGGAAGTCCGAGTGCTTCCATGCCTCCGCCGTAGCAATGACTTGCTTGTCGGTTTCTCCTTCCTTTAGGACAGGCGGATCTTCATTCAGTACTCTGACCAGGTTCAGAGTTGTGAGGTAGAATAGCATCTTCTGTTGCCACCTCTTGAAATCCGTGCCAGAGAATTTCTCCGGTCTTTCGGCTTGAATGAATGTCGTCATAGTAGCCATCTGCAGCAGCACTTCCGTGGTAGCAGGAGAGGTAAATTGTCTTAAGATTGTTGGTGGGTATGTCTGCAGATGGTGGCTACCTAATGAATCAGACTGAGGCTAGAGTTTTACTCTATGTCCTTAAGACAATTTCGTCCCGCAATGGTGCTTACGGTCAGTATGACGATTGTCTCCCAGGATACAACAGTCTCCTTTTGATGAAAGCAGCACTACAATTCACCAAAACTTTCGAACCAAGAATGCAACTCTCTTTTCAATGCACTATTGCTATACTATCCTTAGGAAAGTATGCAATGCCTAAGAGAGAAGAAGACTAGAATTGATTCAATATTGAACTCAATTCGGAATGGCTTGGGATGATTGAAATGAGAGGGTCTAGGGTCCTATTTATATGTTTTTAGGTGCCCCTTGGAAGCAACCTTACGCCCCTTGGAAGCAACCCTACGCCCCTTGGAAGCAACCCTACGAATTGTGATTTGATCACCACATCTCGACCCTTCATCCGATCGATCAACGATCAATTGATCTCAGCCCCTTATCTTGAACTGATCATCTCTACCGTCGGATCATCTTGATCTATAAAAAATTTAAAGCCCCTCGCGACGATGCGAAGTGCAAAGTGCAAAGTGCAAAGTGCGCCTACAAAGCGCCCGCGCCCGCGCCCGCATGCGCGAGGGTGATGCTTCGCATCACCCTCAAGCTCTCCACTTGTGGTGAGCCTAAGGAACTTAAGCTTCAAGGAAGTGGTTTCCATATAAGTGAACCTTCCTTTCTTGATTTTTTCGATATGGGACTAAATGTCCCCGTAATTTCTCATTCACACACATAAAGCGGTAATGGGCTTTCAAGGCCCATTAGGGTATTTAGGGTCTATTTTGGCCCATTACCCAACATTATCTGCCACAGGATGAGCTCGCGCAAGCCGGCCTTTCAGAGGAAGATGTGTTTAATGGGAAGGTGACTGACGGATGGAGAAGCTTCATGAAGAGCCAAATTAAGAGGGCACGGACGTTCTTCCAGGAAGCAGAGAAAGGTGTGACCGAGCTCAGTCAAGCTAGTAGGTGGCCGGTAAATTCGATCTCTCTCTTTCTTTCTTTCATTATTTAAATGCGCATCAATCAATGGTTCCTCTCCGTTGAACCAAATATAAAATGGGCACGGCCATTTTTGAGAGAGAGTAATAGACTTAGCAATCTTCTTAGCTGTCTATTGCTGCCAAAACAGTAGCCACTGTTACAGAGGCTTGTCTTGTTAATCCTTTTTTTTTTTTTTTCAATCATTAACATTAAAAACGGACTCCAAAAACACTTGTGCATGGCCTGTTGCAGGTGTGGGCTTCTTTGTTACTGTACCGGCAGATCCTTGATGAGATTGAAGCAAATGATTACAATAATTTTACGAAGAGGGCTTATGTTAGCAAAGCAAAGAAGCTAATGGCTCTGCCCATTACTTATGGAAGATCACTTATTAGCCCGTCTCCTCGGAAGCAGACATTATAACAAGAGCGCGAAGATCTGTAGGATGTCCTTTATTTCCACGAATTGGTAATGTATAAATTATATATCTTCAGTGAAGAGTTAGACCGGATAGATCAATACATTGTCTACATTAAATACTAGAATCAAGGAAGATAGTGCATGTGGCATCCTCAAATTAGGAAATGCACCAACTTATTCTGCCTTCTTATTCATTGCTGCTTGGCCATGTATAATAATAGAAACGAGTATGATTCACTATAAGGTGAACTCATTTTTTGTGATTCTTTTAAATGATTGTTGTGTGACTCCATCGCATTGTTAATAGTTTCCTATGTTTAATCCAGCGATGCATGCATGAAGCCAAGTGGTTAACAAAGCAACTATATTATTTTCTCCTGCTATACATGGAGAACTCTAGGGGCATTGCTCAATGATAAAGGCTTATGAGCATACGGAATGGGATTTTTTTTGCTTGATGAAAGGAGTGGATCACTCACTACAAGAGATTTTAAATATTGCGACGCCCAAATGCGTCGCAATTGCGTCGCTAAACATGATATTGCGATGCAATAGCGACGCAACGAGGGCGTCGCTCAACTGTCCGTCGCAATACCCTTTTGTCGCAATTGCGTCGCAATTTTGCGACTCTCTGCGACGCTCTTGCGACGCCACATTGCGTCGCAATATTGCGACGCATGAAAATGCGTCGCTAAATTTAAAAATAAATTTAGTTAGTTAAAAAATTATTATTAAATATTGCGACGCACTAATTTGCGTCGCAATATTTAATAATAATATTTTTAAAAAAATATTATTATAAATATTGCGACGCAAATTAGTGCGTCGCAATATTTAAAATTAATTATAAAAAAATTATTATTAAATATTGCGATGCAATAATTTGCGTCGCAATATTTATAATAATAAATTTTAAAAAATTATTATTAAATATTGCGACGCACTAATTTGCATCGCAATATTTATAATAATTTTTAAAAAAAATTATTATTAAATATTGTGACGCACTAATTTGCATCGCAATATTTATAATTAATTTTTTAAAAAATTAAAACGGTTAATTCAATTTTGCTAAATCTAAATATGATACAAACATTTTTCACTCAATCCAAACAATAATATATTTCAAAAAATAGTTTATATATTAAAATTTTAAAGTTTTTACAATATCAAAAAGAAAAAAAAAATACATCAAGAATCTAAATGATCACGTGGAGGCTGTGGAGGCTGTGGAGGCTGAAGACTCTGCGACAAGCGTCTAACCATATCCCGCAAATAATGCATCTCATCTCGCATGTCTGCAACCTCCTGATCCCGGCCTCGCATACGATCCTCAAAATCATGCTCGAACTCCTGCCGAACCTCCTCTGCAATAGATCTGCGAAGCTCCTGTAAACGCTCGGGAGGAAGATCAGCAGGAACTCGCGAGCTGAAGGCCTGATGGGGAAAAATGTAGAAGCTCTAATGCCCATACCATAGACCCTGCGGTCTCGTGGCTGGGCACCAACAGCCTCCAAAAACACACGTCGACTCTCCTCTGCTGAGAGTTCGACGGGCGTCTCCCCATCAGTAGAGTCGACCTGCGATGCCTGGGAGCGAAGCTCCTCGACTCGTGTCTTGAAATTATGAAATCAACAATAAATGAGTTAATAAATTTCTCGAAATAAAATTTTAGAAATTAAACAAATACTACATAAATCTAATTTCTTACCGCAACCTTCCGTAATCGCGTGTTGACCCAGGAGCCGTCCCTCCTGGTGTGTGTCGCCCTGAATAGACGAAACTCACCAGGATCTCCGCCCTCCTGCTCAGTCTATAACAATAAAAAAAAATGATATTAATACAAATATTTGTAAATAACTAAAATAGTAATTAAAATATTTATGTTTTCTTACCAGACGCCGTCTGTGCTCCTGAATCGAAATGGAGCCCGAAGTATGACGGGAGAGACCCGTGCCAGGACCGCCCTTCTCAGATCGGTGGTTCGTGCTGGCTGATGCGGACTCCTGCGCCAGCCATCGGACTCCCAGGCCTGCTGCCACTCGTGCCAAATACCCTCTGGCACGTGCGTAGGACGCTGACCCGATGACCTCCAACGATGAAGCATGTCGGAGTATCGGCGTCGCGTCAGAGCCTCCATGCTGCCCTAATGGCATCATGGGTGGCAGGATCCCACGTAATTTTTTCTGCATTAAAATAAATAGTTAGTTTCTAAATTTATTAACTTTAAAGAATTATATATCACTGATAAATTGTATTTAATAAGTTTACCTGAAACTCAGAAAAATAAAACTCCCTCGTGGCTGGCGATACGTGGCGCCAATCGTAGCCAGTGGGATCTGCACGCCTCTGAAAAACGGCGCTGATGTGGCTGGAGACATGATGCTGCTCAATGAATCTGTTAAAAAAATGCAAGTTTATAAGTAAATGACTTAAAAACATAATAAAATATTTTTAATTAGTATATACTTACATCCCCTGAGCATCAAGTCTAAGTACAGTGCGGCCGCCGATCGCGGAAGAACTCTTGGAGGTCTGTGCCGATCGAGTGGATGGTAATACTGGTGCAGAGATCGAAGGCTGCGCCTCTGCTGGAGATCCAAACTCTCCATCTCCGACGCTCATGTGATCTGATCTCGCAGGATCCAAACTACGTCTCTGCTCACCCAAACTGTCGTCGGTAGATCTACCTCTGCCCCTCATACTGAAAATACTAAAGATTCACACAATTAAATTACGATTAATGATTGACTATGTAAGAATTTAACACTTATAAAAAAAAGTTAAATTTTAAAAAACCTTTATGTTTAATCGGTGTCATTTGTTTCGTGAAATGTTGGTTCAACATCCGATGTCGTATCGGATTGCGAATTAGTTTCATTATCATCGGAAGGAAATCGAACATTTGCATCCGCAATTTGTTGGACATCACCACTTGGATCTCTAAGTGATGTTTCAAGAGCCCTTGTGTCATCCTCAATTGCATGCATTTCCATCTCATCCTCTTGAAATGCAGGGCACTCGGTTGATTGACTTGATGAACTCTCCTCTAATACGATTGTTGAACGTGGGACGATTTTAATCAGCTATATGTATTCTAATAATATTGTGACGCATATATTTTGTCGCAATATTTGTTGATATTTTTTTAAACTGTGTCGCTAAGGTGTCGCAAGCTATTTGTTAATATTTATAAATGATTATATTTATAATTAATGTTATAATTATGACGATAAATGGCATCGCAATTTATTATATAAAATTTTTAATTACATAAATTTATTTAAAAAACATTGCGACGATCGGCGACGATCCAATGGTTGCGATCGATCCAAGCCCTGATCCCGATCGGCGACGACCGATCGCGGACCGCGGCTATCGGTCCGATCGGCAAAGATCCGACGGTTGCGATCGATCCAAGCCATGATCCCGATCGGCCATGACCTATCTCGGACAGTTGCAATCCATCCCAGATCGACGACGATCCGACGGTTGCGATCGATCCAAGCCCTGATCCCGATCGGCCACGACCTATCTCGGACAGTTGCAATCCGTCCCAGATCGACAACGATCCGATGGTTGCGATCGATCCAAGCCCTGATCCCGATCGGCCACGATCGATCTCGGACAGTGCAATCCGTCAGAGATCAGCGACGATCCGACTGTTGCGATCGATCCTAGCCCTGATTCCGATCGGCGACGACAGATCGCGGACCGCGGCTATCGGTCCGATCGGCAAAGATCCGACGGTTGCGATCGATCCAAGCCCTGATCCCGATCGGCCACGACCTATATCGGACAGTTGCAATCCGTCCCAGATCGACGATGATCCGACGGTTGCGATCGATCCAAGCCCTGATCCCGATCGGCCACGACCTATCTCGGACAGTTGCAATCCGTCCCAGATCGACGACGATTCGACGGTTGTGATCGATCCAAGCCCTGATCCCAATCGGCCACGACCGATCTCGGACAGTTGCAATCCGTCAGAGATCGGCGACGATCCGACTGTTGCGATCGATCCAAGCCCTGATTCCGATCGGCGACGACCAATCGCGGACCGCGGCTATCGGTCCGATCAGCAAAGATCCGATGGTTGCGATCGATCCAAGCCCTGAACCCGATCGGCCACGACCTATATCGGACAGTTGCAATCCGTCCCAGATCGATGATGATCCGACGGTTGCGATCGATCCAAGCCCTGATCCCGATCGGCCACGACCTATCTCGGACAGTTGCAATCCGTCCCAGATCGACGACGATCCGACGATTGTGATCGATCCAAGCCCTGATCCCGATCGGCCACGACCGATCTCGGACCGTGGCGATCCGTCCGAAATCGGCGACGATCCAACGGTTGCGATCGATCCAAGCCCTGATCTCGATCGGCGACGACCGATCGCGGACTGCAGCAATCGGTCCGATCTGCAAAGGTCCGACGGGTGCGATCGATCCAAGCCGTGATCCCGATCGGCCACGACCTATCTCGGACAGTTGCAATCCGTCTGAGATCGGCGACGATCCGACGGTTGCGATCAATCCAAGCCCTGATTCCGATCGGCGACGACCGATCGCGGACCGCGGCAATCGGTCCGATCGGCAAAGGTCCGACGGTTGCGATCGATCCAAGCCATGATCCCGATCGGCCACGACCTATCTCGGACAGTTGCAATCCGTCCCAGATCGACGACGATCCGATGGTTGCGATCGATCCAAGCCCTGATCCCGATCGGCCACGACCGATCTCGGACAGTTGCAATCCGTCAGAGATCGGCGACGATCCAACTGTTGCGATCGATCCAAGCCCTGATTCCGATCGGCGACGACCGATCGCGGACCGCGGCTATCGGTCCGATCGGCAAAGATCCGACGGTTGCGATCGATCCAAGCCCTGATCCCGATCGGCCACGACCTATATCGGACAGTTGCAATCCGTCCCAGATCGACGATGATCCGACGGTTGCGATCGATCCAAGCCCTGATCCCGATCGGCCATGACCGATCTCGGACCGTGGCGATCCGTCCGAAATCGGCGACGATCCAACGGTTGTGATCGATCCAAGCCCTGATCCCGATCGGCGATGACCTAAATCGGACAGTTGCAATCCGTCCCAGATCGACGATGATCCGACGGTTGCGATCGATCCAAGCCCTGATCCCGATCGGCCATGACCTATCTCGGACAGTTGCAATCCGTCCCAGATCGACGATGATCCGACGGTTGCGATCGATCCAAGCCCTGATCCCGATCGGCCACGACCGATCTCGGACCGTGGCGATCCGTCCGAAATCGGCGACGATCCAACGGTTGTGATCGATCTAAGCCCTGATCTCGATCGGCCACGACCTATATCGGACAGTTGCAATCCGTCCCAGATCGACGATGATCCGACGTTTGCGATCGATCCAAGCCCTGATCCCGATCGGCCACGACCTATCTCGGACAGTTGCAATCCGTCCCAGATCGACAACGATCCGACGGTTGCGATCGATCCAAGCCCTGATCCCGTTCGGCCACGACCGATCTCGGACCGTGGCGATCCGTCCAAAATCGGCGACGATCCAACGGTTGCAATCGATCCAAGCCCTGATCCCGATCGGCGATGACCGATCGCGGACCACAGCAATCGGTTCGATCGGCAAAGGTCCGACGGTTGCGATCGATCCAAGCCGTGATCCCGATCGGCCACGACCGATCTCGGACAGTTGCAATCCGTCCCAGATCGGCGACGATCTGACGGTTGCGATCGATCCAAGCCCTGATCCCGATTGGCCACGACCGATCTCGGACCGTGGCGATCCGTCCGAAATCGGCAACGATCCAACGGTTGCGATAGATCCAAGCCCTGATCCCGATCAGGGACGACCGATCGCGGACCGCGGCAATCGGTCCGATCGACGACGATCCGATGCGATCAATCCAAGCCCTTATTCTGATCGGTCACGATCGATTTTGGACCGATCGCTATTTAATATAATTAATTTTTTTAAATATATAACGACGCAAAGGGTTGCGTCATATTTTTTTAATATGATAATTATAATATATAAAAATTTAACTTTAATTCAAATAATTACGATGCAACAAGTACATTGCTATATTAAAACATAATTTTCCAAATTAATATTTTCGCTTATTATATCGCTAATGCGTTGCTATTTAACATAATTAATTTTTAAAAAGATTGCAACTCAATGTGTTACGTCGTAATTATTTTTTCTCATATTTATAATTTATCAAATTTAATTTTATTTAAAATTATTGCGACACATTTATTGCATCATTATATTAAAAATAATTTTAATTTATTTTCTGGTTTATTGCGTCGCTAATGCGTCGCTATTTAAAATATTTATTTTTTTCCAAATTATTGCGACGCACTGGGTGGCATTGCAATATTTTTTTAAAATATTAGTACTGTAAAAAATATAATTCCATTTAAATTATTTGTGACGCAATTGTGTCGTCGCTAATTTAAAATTAATTTTCCTATTTTTTAGTTTATTGCGTCGCTAAGGCATCACTATTTAAAATATTTAATTCTTTTCAAATATTGCGACGCACTGGTTGGCGTCGCAATATTTTTTAAAATATTACCACTGAAAAAAATATAATTCCATTTAAATTATTTGCGACGCAATTGTTGCGTCGCTATATTAAAAATAATTTTTCTATTTTACAATTTTATTGCGTCGCTAAGGCGTCGCTATTTAAAATATTTAATTCTTTTGAAAACATTGCGACGTACTATTATGCGTCGCAATATTTTGTAAACTATTTATACTTTAAATAATAATTTTATTTAAATTATTTGTGACGCATTTGTTGCGTCGCTAAATAAAAAATTATTTTATTATTTTCTAATTTATTGCGTCGCTAATGCGTCGCTATTTAATATATTTAATTCTTTTAAAAACATTGCGACGTAATTTGATGCGTCGCAATATTTTTTTCTGATAATTAGATTTTATAAAATTTATTTTAATTTCAATTATTTACGATGCAATTGGTGCGTCGCTAAATTAAAAAATAAATTTTCTAATTATCTATTTTATTGCGTCGCTAATGCGTCGCTATTTAAAATATTTAATTCTGTAAAATAAATTGCGACGCAATATTTGTGTCGCAATAGTTTTATTAATATTTATATTTCATAACAAATTAATTTAAAAATATTGCGATGCAATATTTGCGTCGCAATATTAAAAATTTAATTTTTTTTTTGATTTTTTGGTTAATTGAGTCGCTAATGAGTCGCTAATGCGTCGCAATATTTTGTTGTCGCAAAGGCGTCGCAAAGAGGTCGCAATTTAGCGACGCAAAATTGCGTCGCTAAATTTGCGTCGCTATTTCGGTATTTTCTTGTAGTGACTTTGATTCAGGGCATTGTATCTTCAGCAAAAGCTGGGGTGCTAAGTCTGTCTTGGGCTGTGGCAAGGGGATCCACCTTTCAGCTCAGTACTTGGTGATGTGGCTGATTCAACATCGTTAGAGTTAATAGTGAAAGTAACTGACGGAGCCCCGGCTTCTGCCTCCGAGGTCCCCTCGACCTTGGACCCGGTGTCCCCTTGACCTCGGCTTCGGACCCGGCATCCCCTCGGCCTCGGCTCCGGACCCAGCATCCCCTCGGCCTCGGCCCTGGATTCGGCGTCCCCTCGGTCGGACCCGGCGTTCCCTCAGCCTCGGACCTCATGTCCCACTACCTCGAGCCCCCTGACACACCCACGTGGCCCATCAACTATCTGTGGTAGCCATGTGGCCCACTACTCCCTGCAACAGCGCGTGGCCACACCCCATAGCGGTGCACGCCTGATATGACCAGGCCCATCTGCCACCTATAGCACCGCGCGCGCATGGCATGTGGCTGACGGGGTAAGACACCTCTGACATGCTCAGTGTCAGTTGCGACATGTCACTGTCAGCCTAGCCATCCGTTCACTACCAGACAATGACACCTTGAAATCATCAACCTTCTGGAAGCGGGAAAAGGGACCCTCAGACAGGTATAAAATTCCCACACACAACGAGGAAGGGATCCTGAACTCAAGTTCTCTAGCTATCTTTCTGCTAGTTTTTTTGTCTGTTCCAAAGTGACTTACTTGAGCATCGGAGGATCCCCACCAGAGCATCCGGTTTCCGAGGACTTTCTTACAGGAGCTCTTCAGAGAGGAGGTCCTCCATCTTTCGGTGTTGAAGGAAGGTGACTTGGCGTCAACAGATTGGCACGCCAGATAGGGGGGAGAGATAAAGAAAAGCTTCGAACCAATCGCGGCCAACTCCTCTTTCCTTGAGTGCTCAAGCAAATGGTGATGACTTGTGCGCAAGAGGTCTCCACTAGCCATGCTGGGGGGCAGCGCCTGGAAGCTGACCTATCGGTGGCCGATCTCCCTGCTCCCCAGGCCGGCATCCTTGCACCACCATCGCCACTACCACAGCCGCATCAAGACAATCGGATCGCCGCTCTCGCCATGCAGGTTCAGTCATTGGTGGTGGCAGTCCAAGTCCTGCAGCAGTAGCCGGGGCCACTCTTGTTGGTCCCGGGGGTGGTCCAGCCCAGTCAACACTCTTCTCAGAGGAGGTCTCCCGTCCGAGAAGCCCACCACCACCGTGCTTCGCCCAGACCACACTGCCCGGAAGCCTCTAAGAGGCCCCGGTCACCCTCCCGCCATGCTAGTGCTTCTTCCAAGCGGCGGCACGGAAGGGAGGCGGAGCGCCCCCGTCAGCATCGTCGCCACCCTTCTCCGTCCTCGGAGTCGTCGAGTGAAGGGTCCTTCGATGGCTGAATAGCTTGCCGGGCCGAGCGCCGGCTGGATGAGTACAACTAGTGGCTGAAGGAGCTTAGCCACCGGATCACCAACCCGCCGGAGGCGGACTATGATAGCTGGCCACCGCTATCCCGCCGTATCATGGAGGAACCAATTTTGACCCGATTCTGTCTTCCTCAGTTGGACCCATACGATGGGACCGCTGATCCCCTGGACCATCTAGAAAGTTACAAGGTCCTCATGCAGGTCCAAGGGGCAACCGACTCTCTTCTCTGCATTGCCTTCCCTGCCACCTTGAGGAAGGTTGCCCGAGCCTGGTACTCCCGCCTGCTGCCGCTGAGTATTAACTCCTTCCGTCAGTTGGAGAGGGCCTTCTTGGCCCATTTTGACGCCTGTCGGAAGATACCTAGAGTGGTAGATAGTTTATTCTCTGTCCAGCAGAAGGGTGGCGAGTCCCTGCAAGACTACATCGCTCGATTCAAAGAAGCTGTCCTTGAGGTCTACAACCTCGAGGATTCAGTGGCCACCTTGTCCTTGAAGCGAGGGCTTCGCCCCTCCCGTTTTGCATACTCACTCGACAAGAAGCCGCCCAGCTCCTACGCCGAACTCCTGAGCTGAGCGCAAAAGTACATCCGTGCCGATGAGGTTGATTCCTCTCAGTGCGAGGCCAACAGTAGCTCTGCCAAGAAGCAGACACATCCCGAGCCTATTAAGGTGCGTCCCAGGAGGCCCGAGCCTCCCCATCGACCTAACAACCACCCTCGGGCTCTCGCCCCCAGAGACGGTCCGTTCACTCCCTTGCTCGCCCCAATATCTCATATTTTGCTTGAGATTGAGGGCGAGCCGTACCTCCAGCGTCCTCCTCCAGTGAACCCAAAGACCCTCCGCAACAAGAACCTATACTGCCGCTTCCATCGGGACCACGACCACGACACTGACAACTGTCGCCAGTTGAAGAAGGTGATAGAGGACCTCATCTAGCGTGGCTACCTGGGGAAGTTCATTCAGAGGAGCAACCCAGGTGCACCTGACCCATCAGCGCCTCTGCCACCAATGATTGACAATGCCCGACTGAGAAGATGGTGGCGATGATCTCCTGGGGGGCAGGCGGCACGTCCAAGAGGCCAAGGGGGGAGGAGGGGTTAGATTCTGTAATTCCCTTTTCTAAAAGGGACCTAGAAGGGGTGGTCAACAAAAATGATGATATCATCATCGTGTCTATGATGATCGCTAAGCATCCTGTAAAAAGAATCTTTGTTGACAATGGAAGCTCGGTGGATGTTTTGAGTTATGATGCCTTTGTTCGGAAGAACTTGTCTCCCAACTCACTTCGGCCTATCACCACACCCTTGATGGGTTTTACTGGAGACTCTATGAGAGTTAAGGGAGAGATCACCCTCTCCGTCACGGTCGAGATGCCACCATGTCAGAGCACAATTTTTATGAATTTCTTTGTAGTTCGGGTTCCCCTTGCCTATAATGCTATACTCGGAGGGCCCGGACTCAACCTTCTGGATGTTGTCATCTCCACTAAAAGGCTGCTCGTGAGATTACCTACCAGCGAAGGAGTTGGGGAGATGTGGGGGGAGCAGAACCCATTGCCTCTTTGCTACCACATGGCCCCCAGCCTGCAGGGGGCGGTACCTGCACCTGCACCAGAAGCGCTCAACCCCCGATACTCAGAGAGGAGAGGAGAACCGACCGAGCACCTGCTGACCTTCCCTCTGGGGGAGGACCCGACGAGGATGATCCAGATCGGAGCCCTACTTTTGGAGGAGGTGCGCGACCAGCTCCTTGCTTTCCTGCGAGCCAACTCGAACATTTTTGCATGGTCGGCGTCAGACATGCCGGGCATCCTTGAGGAGGTAATCACCCACCAGCTCAATATCAAGCCAGAGTGCCGGCTTATCCGGCAGAAGAAGAGGAGCTTCGCCTTCGACCGGCAAAAGGCCATTGATGAGGAGGTGCGCAAGCTGGTGGCTGCTAGGCACATTCGGGAGGTTCACTACCCTGACTGGCTAGCTAACATCGTGATGGTTCGCAAGGCCAGTGGGAGCTGGAGGATGTGTGTGGACTTCACCGACCTCAACAAGGCGTGCCCCAAGAACAGCTTCCCACTGCCTCGGATTGACCAGTTGGTGGATGTCATATCCGGCCATGAGACCCTCAGGTTCATGGATGCCTTCTCGAGGTACAACTAGATTAAGATGGACCCGGCTAATGAAGAGGCAACCTCATTTGTAACTGAGAAGGGGACATATTGTTACAAGGTGATGCCGTTTGGGTTGAAGAATACAGGGGCTACCTATCAGAGGCTAATAAATAAGGTCTTTGGGGACCAGATCGGGCATAACATAGAGGTGTACGTGGATGATATGCTGACCAAGAGTATCCATGCAACCGACCACTTCGCCAACCTCGCGGAGACTTCCAGCAATCTCCGCCTGTATTAGATGAGGCTGAATCCCTGCAAGTGTGCCTTTGGGGTTACAACAGAGAAGTTTCTGGGCTTCATGGTAACGCAGAGGGAGATCGAGGCAAACTCCGATAAGATCCATGCTATCCTAGACATGAGGCCCCCTGCTAATAAGAAGGAGGTACAGTGCCTGATCGGGAGGGTGGCAGCCTTGAGTCGCTTCTTGTCCAAGTCGGCAGAAAGGTGTCTACCTTTCTTCAAGGCGTTGCACAAGGTCAATGGTTTCGAATGGATGAAGGAGTGCTCGAAAGCCTTCGAGGAGTTAAAGAAGTTTTTATCTACTCCACCGTTGTTGTCCATGCCGATGGGTGGGAAGGAGCTCTTTCTGTATCTTACGACCTCCCTCGAGGCCATCAGCTCCATGCTTATTCGCATAGATACCAACGGGATGCAGAAGTTTGTCTATTACACCAGCAAGGTACTTCACAATGCTGAGACCAGATACTCCAAGACCGAGAAGATCACCTTTACCCTGATCGTCTCCACTCAATGCTTCCGACCTTACTTCCAAGCTCATCCAATAGTGGTGCTCATGGACCAGCCTCTTAGGACTATCTTATCCCGTCCTGACACCTCCGATCGGCTTGCGAAGTGGGCCATCAAGCTGGGAGAGTTTGACTTGTCCATTCGGTCGAGATCTGCAATGAAGTCCCAGGTGTTAGCCGATCTCCGTCGGTATTATCAATAATGTACCCCTTCTCTACATTGAGTTGTGTGTCTACATTCTTTCGGGCACCAGTCCCATATTCTATATTAATAAAAATATGTTTGAATAACCCATCTTTTCAGTAAAGCCCGAGGCCAGCTCGGTACTTCAAGACCAATGTACCATCAGCACTGAAGACCGGTGTTCCACCGGCACCAAAAAGCCCTAGGCCAGCTCGGCACTTCAAGACCGATGTACCATCGGCACTAAAGACCGGTGTACCATCAGCACCAAAAAGCTTGAGGCTACTTGGCACTTCAAGATCAATGTACCATCGGTACCGAAGACCGGTGGACCATCTGCACCAAAAAGCCCAAGGCCAGCTCGACACTTCAAGACCGATGTACCATTGACACCAAAGACTGATGTACCACCGGCACAAAAAGCCTAAGGCAAGCTTGGCACTTCAAGACTGATGTACCATCAGTACCGAAGATTGACGTACCACCGGCACCAAAAAGCTCGAGGCCAGCTCAGCACTTCAAGACCGATGTACCATCGGCACCGAAGATCGGTGTATTACCGGCACCAAAAAGCCCGAGGCCAGCTCGGCACTTCAAGACTGATGTACTATCGGCACCGAAGATCGGTGTACCACCAGCACCAAAAAGCCCAAGGCTAGCTCGGTACTTCAAGAGCGATGTACCATCAGCACCGAAGACCGGTGTACCACTGGTACCAAAAAGCCCGAGGCTAGCTTGGCACTTCAAGACCGATGTACCATTGGCATCAAAGACCGATGTACTATCGGCACCAAAAAGCCCGAATCCACCTCAGTATTTCAAGACCGATGTACCATCGGCATTGAAGATCGGTGTACCATCGGTACCAAAAAGCCCGAGGCCAGCTCGGTACTTCAAGACCAATGTATCATCAGCACCAAAGACCGGTGTACCATCGGTACCAAAAAGCCCGAGTCCACCTCGGCTTTCAAGGCTGATGTTCCATCAGTACTCAGAAGCCCGAGTCCACCTCGGTGTTCCAAGGCCGATGTTCCATTGGTACTCAAGCCCGAGTCCACCTCACCGTTCTAAGGCCGATGTTCCATCGGTACTCAGAAGCCCCAGTCCACCTCGGCGTTCCAAGGCCGATGTTCCATTGATACTCAAGCCCAAGTCCACCTCGGCGTTCCCAGGCTGATGTTCCATCGGTACTCAGAAGCTCAAGTCCACCTCGGCATTCCAAAGCCGATGTTCCATCGATACTCAGTGGCTTGAGGCAGACCCAACCCCGAGTCCAACCTCAGCGCTCTCTCAAATCTGGCCCACGTAGTAGCTAAGTCATGGACTCGCTCATGACGAGCGGGTGGACGCTGCTCCTCGAGGCCGATGTAGCCCCTAGGGGTCCTACATCGACACGCTGAGGAGGATTAAAAGTTCAAAACATAAGGAACCAAAATATTTTCATTACCAAAAGGGTATTTACAAAATGCCGACTGGGTCGGGCGTTAGTACAAAAAGAAGGAAAAAAGTACAAAAGTCTAGGGATCACCCTCCAAGGCCCGAGGGAAGTTCAGGTCCTGGGCCACTTTCTCCTTGCCATACTGGAACCCTTGAAGATAAGCGTCCACAGAGGTTTCAGCTAGCTCATCCACAAAGTGTTCTGATGCCCTGAACTCCTCCATGGCCGCTTATTGACCCAATTGTTGATTTTGATGATTAATAAAGGAATTGAGTATATTTATTTGATTACTAATAGATTTGACAAGTGTTTCAGGGCTTAAAAATATTTGATCGATTAAAGGCATTAAGAAACGTGTTTTGAATCAATTGCAAATCATAAGTTTCAAAGTTTCAGGACCTGGAGTCGACACCTAGAAATCCTGGAGCCGACCCCATGGCCAGTCAAATATTCTTCTGATTTTTGATACGGTCGGAGCCGACACCTAGAGTTTCAGAGTCGACACTTACAGTGTCTGGAGCCGACTCCGATGCGGGGACAGAACGCTTATTTTTTTAGCATCTTGGAGCCGACACACACAGTCTTTTGGAGCCGACACCTGACGATGGCGAGCCGACACCTAACTTTTTCGGAGCCGACTCCTCGACGAACTCAGAACTTTCTATTTTTGGATAAACGACTTGGAGCCGACACCTGAAAAGTTGGAGCCGACTCCAACCTGTCTGGGACGAAATTTTAAAATGCCAGATCAGCTCTAACGGTAATATTTTCTTTTTACCTAACTTCTAACGGATATATTTTGTTTCCAGGTACATTCCAACGGCTAGTTTCTTCCCAAAAATGGATTAAAGGAAATCTATAAAAAGGGGGAGAAAGCGTTTGAAAAATAAAAAAATAGAGAGAATATTCAAATCAAAAATCCG
Source organism: Calamus simplicifolius (assembly GCA_900491605.1). Taxonomy (NCBI): domain Eukaryota; kingdom Viridiplantae; phylum Streptophyta; class Magnoliopsida; order Arecales; family Arecaceae; genus Calamus; species Calamus simplicifolius. The sequence continues at coordinate 293,646 of UESW01005032.1, read as the reverse complement.
AGAAGTCTTGAGCCTGAAATCCAAGAGAAAAGTATTCAAACTCAAATCCTTCCACTCCAAAAAGCTCAAAGAGGAATCCAAGGCATTCAAACTTGAAAAATCGGAGGATTCTCAAAAAGAAGAAAAGCTCTTTTTTGAAGATTTTCCAACTTCTCATCTGCAACATTTGCAACGAATCAAAGCTGAGGCCTGATTCAACATCTCCAAAGAGAAGAGGAAAAGAAGAAAAGAAGAAAAGCTCAAATCCAATCTACTTCAAACAGGCTTTTCTAACCTATTTTTTTTTTGAATATTTGCTCATTTGAGGAGCTTTGTATTATTGAAAATTATTCTTTCTTGTTTGTGCTAGTTCTATCAAGGGGATTGAACTAGTGGAGGTTGTATACCTCGGGTCAAGCTAGATTAGCTTGAGTTTAGGGTTTTGTGCTGGTGAGCCCGGAAAACCGGCTGGGTTCGTTGTGATCCCTGGGAAACAACAAGTTTGAGTTGTGATCTTGTAAAACAACTCGACTGTAATCAAGAGGATTATAGTGTGGACCCAAGTGAATCTTGGGAGTGGACGTAGGTGTTGGATACACCGAACCACTATAAAATCTTTGTGTTTGCCGTGCTTGATTATCTCTATCTCTATCTCCTTGTTTGTGTTTATATTCATTGCATTTAATTTCATCTATCTCAAAGCCAATAGTTTTAAAAGGTTAAAATTTTTTAAAGAACCCAATTCACCCCCCCTCTTGGGTTGCCATCTGGGCCAACAATTGGTATCAGAGCAAGTGCTCATTGTTTATTTGATCACACGATCAAGAGCTAAAGATCCAAATGGCAGCTCAAGTTGGATCTTCATTTGCTGAAGGTCATTCTACAAATAGACCTCCCTTGTTTAATGGTTCCAACTATTCATATTGGAAAGCAAGAATGAGGATATTCATTCAAGCTTCTGATTATGAATTGTGGAGTGTTATAATTAATGGACCTAGCACACCCACACACATTGTTGATGGTTCTATTGTTCCTAAGCCCGAAAGGGATTGGAATGATAATGATAGGAAAATGGCTCAGCTCAATGCTAAGGCCATGAATGTTTTATATTGTTCATTAGATGCTAACGAATTTAATCGTATTCTACATGTAATTCCGCAAAAGAGATATGGGATAGATTAGAGGTTACCCATGAGGGTACAAACCAAGTTAAAGAATCTAAGATAAATATTCTTGTTCATAAATATGAATTATTTAGCATGGAGCAAACTGAAACTATAGCATGCATGTATACTAGATTCACCGATATTGTAAATGGTTTGAAAAGTCTAGGTAAGACCTATACTAATTCTGAACTTGTTCGCAAAATTCTTAGGTCACTTCCAAGGACTTGGGAAGCAAAGGTGACAGCAATCCAAGAAGCCAAGGACCTCAACACTTTACCCTTGGAGGAGCTACTTGGATCCTAATGACCCATGAGCTAACCATGAAGCAGCACATAGAGGAAGATGTTAAGAAGAAAAAGACTATAGCTCTTAAGGCTGCAGAAAGTGAGGAGAGCTGCAGTGATAATGATGATGATGATGAGACAGCTCTTCTAGCTAGAAAATTCAAAAAATTCATGAGAAGAAAGAGACCCTTCCACAAGAAGAAATCTGGAATTAAGATGGAAGGAGAAAAAGAAAAAGAAAAGGACAAGGACAAAGAGAAAGACCCCTTGATTTGCTATGAGTGTAAGAAACCGGGGCACTTTAGATACGATTGTCCTCAACTGAAGAAGACTACAAGAAGAAGAAGAAAGCCTATGTTGCAACCTGGAGTGACAGCGATGAATCCTCTTCAGAGGAAGAACAAAAAGAAGTTGCAAACATTTGCTTTATGGCAAACGACGACAACGAGGTAAGTTCTGAAAACCCTTGTGATGATTTTGCATTTGATGAATTATTTGAAGCTTTTAATGAACTAGTAGATGATTTTAAAGTTTTGAAAAAGAAATACAAATCTTTGAAAAATGATAATTCAATTCTCATTAAAGAAAAAGATAATCTTACTAATGAGATTAAGATGCTGAAATCTGAAAATGAAAATTTGACAAAAGAAAAAGAATCAATTTCCAATGAAAATGATAAATTAAAGAAGGAAGTTGATAAATATAAGAATATTGTTGATAAATTTACTTATAGTTCTGAAAAACTTAATTTATTATTGAGTAATCAAAGAGCTATATTTGATAAGGCTGGATTAGGATATAGACCTAACATAAAACAAAAATTTGTCAAAAACTTTTTTAGAAAAGAACAAAATAGAGATAATGTTACATGTCATTATTGTAACAAGAAAGGCCATAAATCCTATGAATGTAATGAAAAGTAAAAAAATTTAAGTAGTAAAGGCAAGAAAATATGGGTTCCCAAAGGAACAATCTTTTATGCTACTAACCATGAAGGACCCAAGAAGGCTTGGGTACCTAAATATAAGACTTAATTATTTTTGCAGGAGTGTCTTGCGGCCAAAAGATCAAAGCGAAAGTGGTATCTCGATAGTGGCTGCTCAAGACACATGACGGGTGACAAGGATCAATTCATCACCCTTGAAGCAAAAGAGGAGGAGTTGTTACGTTTGGTGACAATGGCAAAGGCCAAATCATGGGGTTTGGTAATATTCAAATAACTCCCTCCACATATATTGAAAATGTTTTATATGTCAATGGTTTAAAACATAATCTAATAAGTATTAGCCAATTATGTGATAAAGGTTTTAAAGTATCATTTGAAGCATCTATCTGCACTGTTTCTAATCCCATTGATAATAGCATTATTTTTATTGGAAATAGAAATGGCAATGTATACTTGATTGATTTAGACAATTTGTCTACTAGTAATCATTGCTTAGTTGCTAATAATGCTAATATGAATGAGATTGGTTGGTTATGGCATCGTAGATTAGGTCATGCAAGCACACACCTAATTTCAAAATTAATTAAGAATGGATTTAGTAAAAGGACTTCCACAACTAGATTTTGAAAATAACAAAATTTGCGATGCATGTCAATTTGGAAAACAAACTAGAAACTCTTTCAAAACTAAAAATATTGTTTCCACTTCTAGGCCACTTGAACTACTTCACATGGATCTTTTTGGACCTACTAGAACCACAAGTCTAGGAGGAAAGAAATATGGTCTTGTGATTGTAGATGATTATTCTAGATACACTTGGGTATTTTTAGCTCATAAAGATGAGACCTTTCCATTATTTTTGAAATTCTTCAAGAAGGTCACAAATGAGAAAAACAACACCATAGTGTCTCTAGAAGTGATCATGGCACTGAATTTGAAAATCATTTATTTGAAAACTTTTGCATAGAAAATGGCATTCATCATAATTTTTCAGCACCTAGAACACCACAACAAAATGGAGTAGTTGAAAGAAAAAATAGAACTTAGAAGACATGGCCCGTACCATGCTATGTGAAAGCAACCTACCAAAATACTTTTGGGCGGAAGCTATAAACACGGCATGTTACATTCTTAATAGAGCTTTAATTAGGCCAATCATTAAGAAAACTCCTTATGAACTATGGAATAATAGAAAACCAAACATAAGTTACTTTCATGCATTTGGTTGTAAATGTTTCATTCATAATAATGGTAAAGATAATCTAGGAAAATTTGATGCAAAATCTGATGAAGGCATTTTCTTAGGATATTCAACATCTAGTAAAGCCTATAGAGTGTTTAACAAGAGAAACTTAATTGTAGAAGAATCTATTCATGTAATTTTTGATGAATCTTTAGCATCGAGTTCCAGAAAGATTGATGATGAGGAAGATACAAACATTCTAGAAAGAGACATTGAAAAATTGAATATAGATGTATCTTCAGATCATGAACAAGAAGCTAAAGATAATGATTCTCCTAGTGTTGATGTTGTTGATGCAAATCATAATGATGTAGATCTTCCTAGAGATTGGAGATATGCCTATGGTCATCCAAAAGAATTAATTATAGGTGATCCATCTCAAGGAGTAAGAACTAGATCATCAATGAGAAACATCAATAATCATCTTGCATTTGTATCTCAAATTGAACCTAAAACTATTGAAGAAGCAGAAAAAGATAATAATTGGATGTTAGCTATGCAAGAAGAATTAAATCAATTTACTAGAAATAATGTCTGGACTCTTGTAGATAGACCTAAAGATCATTCTGTTATAGGATCAAAATGGGTATTTAGAAATAAATTAGACGAAAATGGCATAGTAATTAGAAACAAAGCTAGATTAGTTGCAAAAGGATATAATCAAGAAGAAGGAATTGATTTTGATGAAACTTTTGCACCTGTAGCTAGACTAGAAGCAATTAGATTATTACTTGCATTTGCATGTCATATGCATATCAATTTATTTCAAATGGATGTTAAAAGTGCATTTTTAAATGGATTTATAAATGAGGAAGTTTTTGTTGAACAACCTCCTGGTTTTGAAGATCATGAATTTCCAAATCATGTTTTTAAATTGCACAAAGCACTATATGGTTTAAAACAAGCACCTAGAGCTTGGTATGAAAGATTAAGTAAATTTCTGATTGAAAATGATTTTATAAGAGGAAATGTTGATAAAACACTATTTTTGAAAAGAAAAGACAAGGATTTATTAGTAGTACAAATATATGTTGATGATATTGTATTCGGTGCTACTAACAATTTGTTATGTCAAGAATTTGCTAAGTTAATGCAGGGTGAGTTTGAAATGAGCATGATGGGAGAACTCAACTTCTTCCTAGGACTTCAAATCAAGCAAAGCAAAGAAGGAATTTTCATCAATCAAGCCAAATACACAAAAGAACTTCTCAAGAAGTTTGGAATGGAGTCAATCAAACCACTTGGAACACCTATGAGTCCTTCATGCAAATTGGACAAAGATGAAGATGGTAAGAAAGTAGATCAAAAATATTACAGAGGTATGATCGGATCTCTTCTTTACTTAACAGCTAGTAGACCAGATATCATGTTTGCTGTTGTCTATGCGCTAGATTTCAATCTGAACCTAAAGAATCTCACTTAATTGCTGTAAAAAGAATCTTAAGATATTTAAGTGGAACTAAAAATGTAGGTTTATGGTATTCTAGAGACTCAACATTAAACTTGATTGCATATTCTGACTCTGACTATGCTGGATGTAAATTAGATAGAAAAAGCACAAGTGGTGCATGTCAATTTTAGGAAGTAACTTAATCTCTTGGTTTAGCAAAAAGCAAAATTCGGTTGCATTATCTACTGCTGAAGCAGAATATGTTGCAGCTGGAAGTTGCTGTGCTCAAATCCTTTGGATTAAGAGACAACTTGAAGATTATGGCATAACACTTGATAAAACTCCAATTAGATGTGATAACACAAGTGCAATAAATTTAACTAAAAATCCAATTCAACATTCAAGAACAAAACACATTGAAATTAGATATCACTTTATAAGAGAACATGTAGCTAATAATGAAATTTGTCTTGATTATGTTAATACTGAAGAACAATTAGCTGATATATTTACAAAACCTTTGAGTGAAGAGAGATTTTGTTATCTTAGAGGTGAATTAGGGATTGTGACCCTTTGGATGATTTTGAAACTCTAAGGAATGACTATCTAGATTTCTATTAATTTCTTGATATTCCTTTCATAATTTTAAGGACAAATTATCTAGTCATCTGAGCAATTTGATTCTTCATACTCCAAAATTTTATCAAATTTTATGAACCTATTTTGACAAGTTTCAGATGTTTGAATCTCAATTATTTTTCTCTGAAACTGTCAGTGGAGTCGACACCTCAGTTTGAGGAGTCGACACCTTGTCTGTGTCGCTCTCGGTCCCTGACCTTGGAGCCGACACCCGTATAAGTGGAGCCGACTCCAGTTCGAGCGCTGACTGTGTTAGCGATTTGGAGTCGACACCCGACTTTGCGGGAGTCGACACCTGGGGTCCCAAATCGATTTATTAGGGCAGAGTCGACACCTCGTCATTTCATTCTTTTCAAATCCTTAACCAAACTCTTCCAAACTCTCTCAAAGCCTCCCCATCTCTAATTCCACTCTATTCAAGCCTTCCTAAGGATCCAATGGCACCTAAGAGGAGAGGATCGGTGATTGGAGCGCCGTGGTGACCGGAAAACGATCGCGAGGCGACCCGTCCGCGAGCCGTCTCCAAGCGAGGATTCCTCCACCGCTTCGGACAATCCCAACCTTCTTCTCCTCAGGTAGATACCCTAGCAGGGAGAGTAATAACAATGGGTAGGAAAGTTGATTTCGAGTTCTTTCAATCCGAGGGTTTCTCGATTGGAAATCAACTCAAGGAACTAGGCTGGGATAAAGTGTGTTCTCTTGATGTTCCTACATATCCAGCCTTAGTCAAGGAATTCTATTTCAATTTGTCGAGAGGTGATGGTGGTTTCGTGAGCTCTGTCAGAGGTAAAAGGATTCATCTTACTTTTCAAAAATTAGGAAACCTCCTAGCATTCCCATTACTGGATTAGCAGCCGATATGCACAGTGAGAGGTCAGCGCTCTATCGAGGATGTTAGGGAGAGAGTTACAGAATTTGAGGAGATTAGGGCTAACCAATTGCCCTTGGAATTAAGATTACTTCACAACATTTGCAGCAGAATTTTTTCCCAAAACCGGTCGATTTGAGTATGTCTCCGAGCGAGACATTGTTGTGATGGACAGTGTATTGACCGGTCAACCCATAAATTTAGCTGCAATGATGATATTTATATGGCCGAGGCTGGAGGGAAAAGAAAGATCGTCCTTACCCTACGGCATGTTCTAACTATGGTTTTCAGGAGCCAAGGAGTTGTGATTTAGACAATGAACCTTCCAAGAATCTCAGGCACTGATTACTACAGTTTGGCCACTTTGCATCGGATGGGATTTGTAAAGGTCAACGGGCAATGGGAAAGGAAAGGCAACTTGGATGAGAGAGCCCCTGAGCCTAGACTTCTGCACCTTTGAGGCTGGTCCATCTGTGAGGGTTTCCTCTCCGCAGCCTAGCAGTCCTGTTCCTGCCCCTGCACCTGCTCAAGTTCATGTTCAGCCATCTACTTCATCAGTTGGATTTTCAGACCTTCAATTGGAGCAACTCAAAGATTACTTGCTGCTCAGAAGGATGAATTGAAGACTGAGTTTGATAATAAATTTATGAATCTTAAAGAAACTCTTTATTCCCTAGATGATCGCATTGGCAAAATAGAATCAACTCTTAGCTCATCTGCTGGATCCTTAAGTAATGATCTGAAGAATATATTTGAAGAACTTAAAGATATCTGTGGAGATTCTGAGACCTATTCAAAGTGCAATGCCGAGCTTCAAGATAAAATCATGACTGCTTGCTCTTTTGTTGATGAAGGTTGAAAGACTACGTCAAGTCAGATGAAGGATGAAAGATTTAGATCATTTAACAAGGATCATTAGAACAATTTGATTTCATGTAATGTAATGAAAGTTTTTTTGATAATTGTTTTTGATGTAATGAAAGTTTAGTTTTTGATGTAATGAAAGTTAGTTTCTTTTTGTAATACTTGACTTTTGATGAAATGAAATTATCTTTTGATCTATCAATTTTATCTTTTGACTTAACTTTCTTTATCTTTTTGTTGATTACAAAAAAGGGGGAGAAAGTTATGTCGTATATGCGCTATGTGCATTGATTATTTGATTGATTGTATCAAATTAGTTTGAAATAAGCTTAAGTGTGATATAAAAGTGAAAATTGATATAAATGAATCTAAGTATCAAAATGTAAGCAAAAGGAAGAACAATTGATAATTTGAACTTCATAGGGGGAGCTACCTTATTCAGGGGGAGCTTACTTGTGAGGATCACTTCCTTGAAAATTTTGATTTAAGAATCCTATGCATATACTCAATGTTTTTATAATCATCAAAAAGGGGGAGATTGTTGACCCAATTATTGATTTTGATGATTAATAAAGGAATTGAGTATATTTATTTGATTACTAATAGATTTGATAAGTGTTTCAGGGCTTAAAAATATTTGATGATTTAAAGGCATTAAGAAACGTGTTTTGAATCAATTGCAAATATAAGTTTCAAAGTTTCAGAACCTGGAGTCGACACCTAGAATCCTGGAGCCGACCCCATGGCCAGTCAAATATTCTTCTGATTTTTGATACGGTCGGAGCCGACACCAGAGTTTCGGAGTCGACACTTACAGTGTCTGGAGCCGACTCCGATGCGGGGACAGAACGTTGATTTTTTGACACCTTGGAGCCGACACTTACAGTCTTTTGGAGCCGACACCTGACGATGGCGAGCCGACACCTAACTTTTTCGGAGCCGACTCCTCGACGAACTCAGAACTTTCTATTTTTGGATAAACGACTTGGAGCCGACACCTGAAAAGTTGGAGCCGACTCCAACCTGTCTGGAACGAAATTTTAAAATGCCAGATCAGCTCTAACGGTAATATTTTCTTTTTACCTAACTTCTAACGGATATATTTTTTTTTCCAGGTACATTCCAACGGCTAGTTTTCTCCCAAAAATGGATTAAAGAAATCTATAAAAAGGGGGAGAAAGCCGTTTGAAAAAAAAAAATAGAGAGAATATTCAAATCAAAAATCCGAGAAGTCTTGAGCCTGAAATCCAAGAGAAAAGTATTCAAACTCAAATCCTTCCACTCCAAAAAGCTCAAAGAGGAATCCAAGGCATTCAAACTTGAAAAATCGGAGGATTCCAAAAAGAAGAAAAGCTCTTTTTGAAGATTTTCCAACTTCTCATCTGCAACATTTGCAACGAATCAAAGCTGAGGCCTGATTCAACATCTCCAAAGAGAAGAGGAAAAGAAGAAAAGAAGAAAAGCTCAAATCCAATCTACTTCAAACAGGCTTTTCTAACCTTATTATTTATTTTGAATATTTGCTCATTTGAGGAGCTTTGTATTATTAAAAATTATTCTTTCTTGTTTGTGCTAGTTCTATCAAGGGGATTGAACTAGTGGAGGTTGTATACCTCGGGTCAAGCTAGATTAGCTTGAGTTTAGGGTTTTGTGCTGGTGAGCCCGAAAACCGGCTGGGTTCGTTGTGATCCCTGGGAAACAACAAGTTTGAGTTGTGATCTTGTAAAACAACTCGACTGTAATCAAGAGGATTATAGTGTGGACCCAAGTGAATCTTGGGAGTGGACGTAGGTGTTGGATACACCGAACCACTATAAAATCTTTGTGTTTGCCGTGCTTGATTATCTCTATCTCTATCTCCTTGTTTGTGCTTATATTCACATTGCATTTAATTTCATCTATCTCAAAGCCAATAGTTTTTTAAAGGTTAAATTTTTTTAAAGAACCCAATTCACCCCCCCCTCTTGGGTTGCCATCTGGGCAACACCACTGCGACTCTAGCCTCAGCCGCAGCCTCTGCCTCATGGGCCCTGGCCTTGGTGGCAGCCTCTACCTCTCGGGCCCAAGCTTCCTTCTCCTCGGCCAGGGAGGGGCCCTCCTCTCTACCTCTTCAGCGTGCTCCACCCTTTCCTCGGCGCGCTCTGCCCTAGCCTCGGCTGCCCGGATGGCGGAGTCTAGCTCATCGATGTGCCGATCCCTAGTGGAGACGGCACCCTCAGCCTCCCCGAGCTGGTTCAGCGCTGCCCGAGCTCGGTTGGCTTCAGTCTCCGCCCGCCTGGTGGCCTCCGCTATCTCGGTGGCTCGATCGGTCCTCGCCGCCTCCAAGGCCCTTTCAGCCACCTTGGCTCAGGCCTGGGCCTCCTCGGTGTCCCGTCGGGCCTGGCGAACGATGACCTCACCATCGTCAATGACCTCCCTTGTGGCCACCAGAAAGTTCGCCGACTGCATTCAGAACACATCTATCAATGCCAAAAAATGGTCAAGTATTTAAAGCCAAGGGTCACAGGACTACTTACCCGGATGAGAGCCACGAAGGCCTCTCGGAAGAACGTTGACGCCCTCAGGTGCCTGAGCTCCTCCTGGAACTCAGGCATGATTACCTGGGAGATGACCCGCTCCGCTTGGCGCCCATTGTCCATGAGGGAGAACCTGTGGGGCATCGGCCCGGCCTTGCTTCCCTCAACGGTCCTGGCAGGCTCGGGCATGGGGGGCACGGGGCTGCCCGCCGGTACCTCCTCTGAGGGTGGGCTCGCAGCTGTCGATGGCCCCTCACCCCAGCTTCGTTCCGCCTCCGCCGGGGTCGGTTCGGTTGGGACCTGGAGCTCCGCCGCTATCACCTCTTCAACCCTCACCCCTTCCGAAGGGGTGTCTGCTATCAGATCCACCTCGGTGCGATCGTGGGCTCTTGGCGCTCGGGTGGCAGCGAATCTCGCGCAGCTAGATGCTTGGGAGCCGGAGCCTGCTGCCCCTCGCTTGGCCCTTCCAGGGCCCTCTTCCTCTTGGCGGCGGCCCTCTTAGCTTGAGGGTCGGGAGCTTCATCACTGCACATCGTCAGTCAGGGTTAGTAAAAAAAATAAAGGAAAAAAGAGAATGAAGGGAAAATTGGCTAAGTCGGAGACCCCCGCAAGTTGGAGATTGTCTTCCGACAGGAGTTGGTTGCACTTGGGGATGTCGGCCATCAAAAGCTGCCCAGCGCTTCCCTATCCCCCGGGAGTACGGATGAGTTTGCGTTTGGTCTAAGGTCTGGGTCCCCCCATCTGGGCTTGACCTGGTCAAGGTCGGCAAAGAAGAACCGGGACTTCTAGCCCTTGACGGAGGAGGGAAGGTACAACTTGAGGACTCGGTCGGGTCGGGGTTGGAATAACCACTAACCCGCATGCTGTCGGAGGGTGTAGAAACATCGGAAGAGGGAAAGTCTGGGTGTGATGCAGTGGAAATGGCAGAGGACGAGGAAGGCGCAAATGGTTCGGAGGGAGTTTGGGACCAGCTGGGCAGGGGTCAAAGAATAATAATTGAGGAGGTTAACAAAGAAGGGGTGAAAAGGCAAACAGAGACCTAACATGAGGGAAATTTCATATACGGCTATCCTACCGGGTCGGGAGGACACCACCCTATCGTCGGGAGTTGGTAGTAAGAGCCCAACTTTCCTAGGGATTTGGTAACGGGCTCTGATGTTAGCCAATTCTTGGCCCATTACCGTGGAGGCGGTCCCCGTCGGGGATTCCGCCCCCATCCTCGATGAGGTGGCGGCGGCCGCTGGGCAACTCCTCACCGGAGCCCTGCCAGCGGCCCATCGCTGGATGATAGGAATGTGGTCCTCCGGATCAAAGGAGGACCACGAGGGAGCAGGAGATGGAGAGGCACGAAGCCTCGAGGACAAAATCTGGTCCGCAGGGGACTCAGACGAAGGCCAGGACGGAGAAGAAGAAGTCATTGGAAGAAGCTAGGAGGGCTGGGAAGGTCAGGAAGCTAACCTGGAATGGGATGCAGGGGGAGCAGGGTCGCAGGAGGAAGACGAGGTTGGGAGCTGGAGGAAGAAGATAATCTCAGGCAAAGTGATGAAACCCAGCCTTTTGCCAAACTTATGGCTTTTAAATCGTCCTGCCTCACCTACTCGGCCACACGGACTGCCCCTATAGGCAGAGTCGCCTCGGTAGGCACCCAGCATGTGAGACGCTCTGCCTTCGGCCAATCGCAAGGCAATGCTGACGTCGGCACAATGATGGCAATGATGGCGGTGGCTTTTCGTGGGTTCCGAGAGGACACCCCCACTTCGAGGCCGATCTTTGCAGATCGGACGGATGATAGAGGCTGTACTATTGCACCCCCAAAGTTGCCCAGCTAAGTTATCGCAGCGCCCATGGACACGTGCCCGTCAGTAGTTGGTGGCGGGTGGGGATCAACCACTCAAAAAGTGACACCCCTTTCACCTTGCAGAGGTGGGCCCGCTTTGTCTCATGGGTGAGGGGGCATCTGATGTGGCTGATCCAACATCGTTAGAGTTAACAGTGAAGGTAACTGACGGAGCCCCGGCTTCGACCTTCGAGGCCCGCTTCGAGGTCCTCTTGACCTTGGACCCGGCATCCCCTCGGCCTCAGCCTCGGACTTGGTGTCCCCTCGGCCTCGGCCTCGAACCTGGCGACCCCTCGGCCTCAGCCTTGGACCCGGCGTCCCCTTGGCCTCGGCCTTGGACCAGTGTCCCCTCGGCCTCGGACCTCATGTCCCGCTACCTTGATCCCCCTGACACACCCATGTGGCCCACCAACTGTCTGTGGTAGCCACATGGCCCACTACTCTCGCAATAGTGCGTGGCCATGCCCCTTAGCGGCGCATGCCTGACATGACCAGGCCCACCTGCCACCTATAGCACCGTGTCTAGCAGGTGGCTGGTGGGGCAAGACACCTCTGACATGCTCAGTATCGATTGCGACCTATCACTGTCAGCCTAGCCATCTGCCACTATCGGACAACGATACCTCGAAATCATCAACCTTCTGAAAGTGGGAAAAGGAACCCTCAGACATGTATAAAATGCCCACACTCACAATGAGAAAGGAATCCTGAACTCAAGTTCTCTAGCTATCCTTCTGCTAGTTTTCCTGTCTGTTCCCAAGTGACTTACTTGAGCGTCGGAGGGTCTCCACCGGAGCATCCGGTCTCCGAACTTTCTTATAGGAGCTCTTCAGAGAGGAGGTCCTCCATCTTCCGGCTTTGAAGGAATGTGACTTTGTAGGGAGAAACAATCTCCGAGGCATGCATATTTTAAAAAATTGATAACAATTATCAATGCGAAATTTAAAGATTACATACTAATCTATCTAACATGCATCAAGATCATATCTCTGCCTTGTATATAGGATCAATTGATCCAAAATATGCATATAAATAAAACTATCAAGATCATGTCTTGATCTTCAAGGCAAGAAGTCATACTTCTTATCTTGAAGCATGCCTTAAGATCTAGGGATCATATCACTTACCTTGAAGGCAATTGGTAAATCCCTTTATGCTCTGCAGCCGTTCAATCGTCCGGCCTCTAGTATCGTCCACACGAAGCCCCGAATGATCGGATTCCCGGAGTGCTAGCTCGCGGAAAACGACTTTGCTGATCTTGAATCCTCCAACTTGAATTCTTTTTCTAGGATCCTCACACTTCCGTTAGCACCAGAATCACAGGATTTTCTATTCTAATCTTTAAAAAATCAATTCACACATATCGTGTATTGTTTTCTCTTCTGTGTAATCTGGTGAGGGATGTCCTCTATTTATAGTCTCTTTTTAGCCAGCTCATTAAATTCTAACATTTAGAATTCCGCCGCTTGCCGAAAACCAAAGAGACGCCGAACCGTAGCGCTTGGTTAATTCCGACGTTCGGTAAAAAACCAAAGAGTCGTCGAACCGACGTTCGGTAAAAATCAAAGAGTCGTCGAACCGTAGCTTGGTTAATACAAAGAGGCGCATTTATTCTAACACTTTAGAATTCCGACGGAATTATTTGGAGAAGATTAATGCAAGACATTAAATTCTATATGTCAATTTAATCTCTCAGACTTATGCGAGAGGTTTGGGTTTAGTTTTTGGTTTAAGGTAATCTGAATTTATTGGACTGAACCCACATATATCATGGTCCTAGCCCAAATCAAATTTGGCTAGTTCTGAATCTATTTAAATCCAAATCAAGTCTAATTTTAAATTAATATTTGAAATTGACTAGTCCTTCTAATAGACTTAAACCAAATTGAATCTTATTCAATTGTACTTAACCTAATTGAGATAATTCAATCAATCAAATTGATTAATTAAATCATATATGATTCTCAATCGTTGATCAGCAAACAGATCATCTAGGAAACTTCTATGCATTCGACTCTCTAGGTTCGAACCTAAGCCGGTAGCATAGAAACAACTTTCTATACTAATCGATGTGCCCATCTAGCAATGGAACCCGACGTCCGGATAGGTTGAAGAGTTGCCGAGCAAACTCCAAGAACCCTAAGAAATAGTTACCGTATAATTTATCCTCTTGACCACAAATGCTAAGGATGGCTTAAGAGCCTGTCAACTCTAAATAGCAAATCCATAAAGTGATTTCAATTTTAGTGATCATGTGACTTTCACATGAAGTTCCTTGGCCAAGGTCTTGCTAAATTGAAACACAAGCATTTCTCCTTTTAACGGGATAGGTCAAATTTCATCTTGATCCATAACTGACTACCACAAGTACTTGACTGCACCCTGTAACCTTTCGTAGCTGGATTAGAAATCCAGGTGGTCGACACCTAAGTACAATGAGTTGCTTGTAAGCCACTGGTTGTGATCTTCAGGTCTGAAGGATACTTATACCTATATCTTCTCGGATTAACTCTTGACAGTAGAGTATCCGGAAATGAGTCACGTTCGGTAAAATGTACTCCTACACTTTCACTGTATGTTATACCAGTGTCTCTACACTCCTTGGTTAAGAGGATAACCAATAAATATGATATACAACGTCCTATAATTGATAGTACTATGGCCCTGTCATAGTATATCATATGGTCGTGAACCTTTTTGAGGACCTTCAAAGATAAATCCTCCTTTATCGTGAAGGAAGATCCTAAGGGCTTCATTACAATCAGGAGTATTAAGAAGATGTTCTTGTAATGAATAAACTGCCAAATAACTTTTATTAATATACCAATTTATATACAATTTACATTAGCACAATCATCAAATGATTGGCTTTAGGATACAATTCCCAACAGACTTGGCATCAACACTTGGATTTACTGTTATGTTTGTTCACCTCCCATCCCTCCCCCCATATTTCTTTCTTTCTTTTTTTTTTTTTTTACAGAGGTGCATTTTGAAGGTATCGACAGTTTTCAAACAATCGAACGATTAACGTTGGTCTTGCCTTAGGTTTCTCCCTTGTTAGGCTAAAGTAATACACAATGGTGGAAGTTGTTGCTTCAGAGAACTCGTTGCATATGTAATTAGGGAGGTATTGGAGTTGTTTTGTTTGCTTTGGAAAGGAGTCTCGACCGGGTTATTGGGGGTGCTGAGGCCCGCTCTCTACCCTTTTATCCCTATTTTATTTGAAAAAAAAGTCTTTATGCACTGCATGCGATTGATTCCATGTATATATGGACTGCATGTGAGATGCGCGAAAGAACAAAATTGTCCTTAGCATGCACGATCGCATGTGCATGCAGTCAACATTGCATGCGATGCACGCGATCTGCACCGCATTCAGTGCACAAAAACTTTCTCTTTTATTTGTAAGCGGTCCAGAGCATCATCCAAGTTTGATACAACAGTTCAGAACACCGTCCAAGCTTGATACGTGATATGGCTATATAATCTTTAAAACTAATTCTTCAAATTATGCAAGAAATAAATTCATCCCATCCTTATGGAGGCGAGCTTACAATCAGCTCATCGCCTCTTTTTGATGACACATTTGGAAGACAAAAATCTAATTTTTTTTCTGAAAAATCCTCATCAGAGTAGGCATCAGCATATAGGATACTTTATTTTTTGAGCCTTGAGCATGCTTACTAAGCGATGAGGTTGCAAAGGAACACATTCTCTTTCAACATTCCTATTATCTGCTCAATTAATTCTTGTTACTTGTATATATATTTTTTATAATAAATTTAGGAAAGTTTTACTCTTCTATTCCACCTAAAAAAATTCAAATGTTATAAGGTTACGGATTAAGACAAGTTAAATTATTAATAAATAGCTAATGTAGTTGCTTCTCACTCCAACCATTGTTCACCTCTAATCCTAAACTTTCTAAGGCTTTACAAAAATATTTCAAAGAAAAACATAATGAGCCTAAGCCTAGTGGAAACCTCATACACCCACATCCATATGCACACATATATCAAATATGCAATAGTTGAATATAATGATAAAAAAATATAACCAATATGAATCAGTATTACATTTCAAATACAATTATTTGGAAAGGCAATTTATTCAAATAATTATCCTTAAGGACCAATGAGTATTAAAATAAGATAAAAAGAACAAGCTTGGATCAAGGTATGTTAGACATTATCATAAGAATTAATTTTTATTCCTTCAAGTTGTAAGTGAATTGCGGTTGCGTTTGGTGTATCGCCAGACAATTCTAATAGTAATATAAATTATCCACAAGATAGATTACTACTTGATAGATTATCAGTAATGTTGGTTACTTGTTTGGTATACACAGGTAATGCTACAGTAATATTGATTACCGTATTTGGTATGACAAACAGATTACCGGTCATATAACATCAAATTCCTAAAATACTCCTAAATTAAATTTATTAAAAATTTATATATTATTATATTTTTAATTTTTTAAAAAATATATTTATAAATGATAATATTTTAAAAAAAATTATATTTATAAATGATATTCGAAGTGGCCGGTGAGGATGCCGGAGGCTATCAATCAGAAGAAGTTCCGTGGCATCTGAAGATAGCCGTGAGGCCACTGGACTGCGGAGATTTGCGACCCAACTCGGTGGTAGAGGGTATGGCTCGGGACCTCCATGTCCCAGCAAGGTTGGTGGAGAAGAAGGCGAGTAGAGAGCGATCAAAGAAGGCATGGGCAATTTTGTTAAAAAAATTTATCAGATTACTACATCTCTGGCAATATGGATAACCATCCATTCCTTAGGTAATCCGGATTACCTCTCAGATTATCACTACAAGATAGATTGCCATTCAAAACATGTACCAAGCATAGTTATCTGATGGGCCCCATTTAAATTACTGATAATCTGTATAGATTACCTGCTACCAAATGCAACCTTAA